>JAVSCE010004775.1:0-106207 GCA_032199065.1 Smutsia gigantea
CAGTGATTTTAGGTAATTCTTAGTCAAAAAAAAATTGTATAATCCAAAATGTAATATCCAAGAGTAATTTTTAAATTAAGTGAAATCAAGACATTTTCTTTGCTTTGTTAACTACATTACTATCCCTTATCTTTGTATAAGTAACCAGCCTCATCTCTTACTGCTAATAATGAAGAACTAATACCAAGAGAACAGCTTTTTCTAAGACAAAGTTGTGGAAAGTTATCAAAAATGAAAATTTATCATATTAAAAACAAGAAGCATATTTAGGAAAGAGTAAGTCTTCAATTTAATATGAGGATGATAATGTTATAACCATTACGGATAAAACCAAAATTATTACTGTATAAGAGTTGGGATTATTTTAATCACAAAGAAGTTTAACAATCTTAAAAGAATAGATAGCTTAAGTATAATGATATATTCAAGTCAAAAGTCACCAGACATCCAATAACCTATGGCCGTGTAACTACCTTCTGCTATAATCACACTAGTTGGTACATAAAATTTGATTATCAGCTTACAGTACAATGTGTTCCTATTTAAACAGGCTAAACAAATTTACTTATTCAAAGGCAATTTTTTTTTAAAAAAAGAAGCTTCTCTGCTCACATGGGACTCTCCTTGTCACTGTCCCTTTTAAGTTTGTGGCACACAAGAATAAGGAACATCTTGAGTTCTAAGTTCCCAGAACTAAGAGTGTGCGTCCCAGCTCCACATGCTGAGTATGTGAATGTGGCTACTGATAATCTGCTCTTTAAGTTAACAATATCCTCAACCTGTAAAATAAGGATGTTACCTATATTGTGAGTTTATTTTTTTCAGGATGAAATGAGGTGATTCAGATAAAACTGACGCAATACTAGCACAGATGTACGCATGCTACAAAATTTTGTTACTATAACTTATGGCATGTTATAACAATGTTGCTATCATTATTGTTTCTATTCTTTTAGTTATGCTACTTTAGTAGTAAGAGCAGCAGTATTAAATGGTGGTAAGGCCTTAGGAGTAGCAGAGGGGAAAAAAAGAATTTAAGGCCTATAAATAGGAAACCCTTGTTTTCCTGGTTATCCCACCTGGGGACTAAAATAAGGATCTCAATATCAGCTCTGGTACAGAATGTATCTGCCTCTGCTTTTTGAATACCCTCAGTCTTTCATTTCAGTCTCTCTCCAGTGCTTCTGGGAATGCTACAGACATGACTCGATGGTCTCCACAAATGAGTTCCCTAATAGTGTGGTACTGGCCAATCCTCCTCGGTAGCACCCCTGGGGGTTTGTTATGCCAGCCTCAGGAGCCTGGCCTTCAATGCCCTCTGACAGGATCACCCCTGAGCCTCCCCAAGGTGCCGCCACTAATCACAGCCCTGGCAGTGTCGTGGCTGCTCCTGCCAATGCCTACTCATGTCTGCGCTGAGCTGGCAGTGCCCTCTGCCAGGGCTGCTGGTGCATCAAGGATGCAGCCCTAAGTCACAGAGGCATACAACTGTGCTAGAGAATGGGTCTTAAGGTGGCCTGGCTTCCAACAAATATTTGAATGACTCCTATGTGGAACATTTTTCTAGATATTTTTTATACCACATCACGCTATAGTAGTGGGGTTTTTTTTTTGTACTTCATAATCATAGACTAGCAACTACAAGATGATACATTAGACGGTTTTAAAAATACATAAAGTATGCAGTTCTGTCCCTTCTTAAAGGCTGTAAAAATAGTAATGCATTACTGTAAGGTAATTGTAAATGATAATTTTGGGAAGGATGATATGAAGTACATTTTTGAGAAGGGAGAAATGGCCACAAAGCTATAGACATAAATTAAGCTTTTTATTGGTTAATCTTCAAGAAAACAAAATGCTCTGTAAGTAATCTTGCCCAGCGGGTATTATTTTAATAAGTAAAATTATTTTAATAGTATTCCTCCTGTAATGATCTCAACCAGTAATAAAGGTAGAGAAAATAGCCACAAATAAGAATGCAGATGCCAGATGCAAAAGGCATTTTGTATAGCCTCCACATAGTTTAAAGTAGACACACTGACACTCATGATCATATACATCATCATTTTCAGTAAAAGAATTATTTCTCCATGAAAAACTTAAAGATACCTAAGGAACCGGAGACAATCAACATTTCTCATTCACACTAAATATTTACAGCAATATACCTCATTATTAGCAGCTGCAAATTCATCCAGGAAACTAATATTATATTGTATTTAATCACAATAACTAAATCACCTTGATGTCATTTATTTCACTGCTATGTGTAGCTAGAAGAACTGTAAATTTGCATATATTTAGATAAAGTACATATAAAGAGCATAAGTGTTTTCTGTCAAATACAAATACACTTTCCTCACCCTTAAGTCCGTCAATGGACAGTTCATGAAAACACATCCTTTCTAGAGTCTTCCCAAATTAAATAGTAAGAACTGATGTTACAACATAGCAAAGAATATGGAACTTCTACAACTGAACTACTCCCAGTCATATTTCTCACTCAAAATCTTTGCTCCCCAAATCGTAGGCATACATGTCTTTCAGACACATCTCTTTTTAAACTGGAATATTTAAATTCTAAATTGCCATTAAAGATATTTTATTGTCTTACTTTACCTCTCCATGTGTGTGCATGTCTCTGCAACCTTTGTCACTGTTGCCTACTTTCCTGAGCTTTTGTTGATGTCTGATTTTTTTCTTACCTTTCCAGAGTCACCTTCTTATTCTCCTTTGTAGGTCTTTCTTTTCCCCCTTTTCAAATCATTGTTCTCAATGTTCTCTCTGCTCAAGCGGGTGCTTTCTACTTTTCTCCTGAAAATACCAGCCAAAGCCCAACTTCAATGATTACCTGAACAGAAATGACACTCCTATTTCTATCTGCAGCTCAGATATTTCTCTCTTACTCTGAATTTGTCTTCTTATTTAACATCAACCCCTGAACACACCACCATTATTTTACACTTAACACATACAGATGTGAATCTATATATTTACTTCCCAAATTTGCTTATTTCCCTGCACTCCTAATCTCAATTTAGAAATGTTAGGGTTGTTTTTATGTTTATTCTTCATGCTCCACCATCCAAATCAAACGTTGATTTTTTTTTCTATGATTGTATCTCCAAATTTTATCCTTAAACCATTTCCACCGCCATAGCTCTAGTTCAGCTATGCATCATTTCTTGCTCACCATCCTTAAATCCATGTTCTTTTCCACTAGCAGTTATGTATCTCATTTATCTGTTTATAAAATGCAAGATTTACATCTTCTTCATCATCATTGTCCCTAGTTCCGTCCCTGGGACATCGAAGTACCACAGTATAAAAGCTGTACAATGTAGCTAGATCCTACTATGTTCTAAACACTATTCTAGATGCTCTGGATACATTGTGGAACAAAACTGGGAAAGATGCCGCCTTCCTGATGCTTTCATTCTAGCAGGGGACAGACAATGAATGAAGAAAATAAGTAAATTTTCAGCATGTTCCCAGGGAAAATGACTCTGGGGTGGGGCAGGGGGGAGACCAGATTGATGGGGATGAAGCAAACCAGAAAAGGGCAAGTTGGAAATTGAATGGGAGCTACACATGCATTTATTAGGAATAAAAACATTTCAGGCAGAAGGAAGAGCCAGTACAAAAGTCCTAAAATGAGAACACGTATCATGTGCTCAAAAACCATAAGAACGTCACGGCTATAAGGAAGTGGCAAGGGGAACAGAAGCAGGAAATAACGTCAGACCGCTATTAGGCATTTAGGGTCATTATTAGGCTTAGGCTTCAGCTCTGGGTCATAGTATTGGGTAAAAAACCAATAAAGCTCCCTATGAGAGAAATGGGTCTGCAAAACTGAATTTATTCACCAAAGTAAGAGAGAAGGTTAATGATGGTTTCATAAACTGTCAGCTATCTCAGTATCTCCGATAAAATATCTTCACTTAAAAATATTGCTGTATATAACATTTGATTATTTTAGTCTTCTACATTTGAAGTAGTTAAATAAAACCAACCTTTTTGACTGCACCGGTTGGAAAGCTGGCCCTGGGTGTTTCTGACACTACAGCACACGGAGCACAGTAGCTCAAGCTGCCATGAGCAACAGGGTTTTGAAACTGTTCCTAATGATCTGAGAGGAAAAGCGGCACCAAGCCCTGGTTAACCTCCATAAGAAGCACGAATTCCAGCAGACTGCCATTTATAAAATAGCTACTGTTGATCATGTATGAATGGAGAAGGCAGATTCTTGAAAGGAAGCAACCATCCAGTTAATTAATGAGAAATGACACATTATTTTGAATCTGCCTTGGAAGGCTGCTTTTGCTAGGAGATCCTAAAACTCCACATTTATTTCCTTGGCCTAAAGAATTTTGATACTGATGGAAAGCCCTCTACAATGCCATCAGTGACCCAGTGCACTGGGAAAACACCTTATTTAGGAGAGTGGTTCCATCAAGCCCCCTTGGAAGACCTCCAGTGACTTTCTTTGCTTTCGACAGGCATCCAGGGAGGTGGCATTTCTCCCAATCTCACTCCTTTATTCTTCCTGCCTCACCTAAAGGGGAAAAAATCTGTACTAGTGGAGAAATATTTTGATGATCACAACCCAGGGAAACATGCCCACTAAAGAATATTTAATCAAAAGACTATACAGTGCCTCCCCTATCCCGCACCTTACCACCAAACACAGGGTTCCGAGGTAACAACAGTGGACCACAGCTGACAGAGCTACAAGACTCACTGTCTCTAAGGAGATGAGGGAAGCCCAGTGTCAAGAGGGGAGGCAGAAACAAGCACTTTAAAGGAAATTCAAGGCTCTCCCACCTATAATTTTAGCACATACAGTTCAGCTCCTGGACACATTAACATGAATCCTCACAATAAAGAACTATTTATGTTAGTTCTCATTAGCCCATGAAATGTGTCTACCTACCAACAAAATTACAATGAATGCAAAAAAGCAAACAAGAAAAACAAAACGAACCCTGAGGAGACAAATCATCAGACTGACGTGGATATGTTGCAGATGTTGGAATTAAAAGACAGAGAACTTAAAATAACCATGATTAACATGCCAAGAGCTCTAATGGCCAGTGCAGTGAAATATTTTAAATGTTGAAAGTAAAAAAAAAAAACCTAGAATTCTATATCCAGCAACATTTTCCTCAAATGTGGGAGAGAAAGTGAGACATATTTGGCAAACAAAGTCAGAGGAATTTATTGCTATCAGACCTTCCTTGCAAGAAATGTTAAAGGAAGTTCCTTAGGTAGAAAGAAAGAAGAAGGGAAAAAAAAGGGTTAGAAATGCAGATCTACACAAAGAAGAGCTACGGAAAAGCAATAAAGTAAAATAAAATGTCATTTTTATTAGCTCTTTGGTAGTTGGGTGCCATGCTTCAACATATCCACTGTGCTGTGACTTTAGTAAAGTCATCTTGCTGCTTAAAGACCATGAGTGTAGCATATGAATAAGCACATAAATGGCAGAAATACTCTAAGACACTGGAAAGAGAAATTGGGAATATTTATAAGGTAACTACACTACTAGGAAGCAGGATAGTTTTAACTAAAGATGGATTTGGATTGGTTTAAAAAGTATAATGGAAACTCAAGGATAACCAGGAAAAAAATGTTTCAAGGGGATAATTAATATGCTAAGAGAGGAGATAAAATCAAGTACCAATGTAAAAAACAATTCACAATTAGAAAGCAATCAGTAACAATCTGGGACAGGATTGCTGCAAGGTAGAGAAGCTGATTATGTCTGGTCAAGCAGAAAAAATGTTTATTGGGTAAATATTAAGCGAGAGGGCTGGACAACCAGGTTTAAGACTCAACTTCCACAAACAACGCTCTGAAGCACGCCACGGAAAGGGCAATGAGAAAACCACCAATTCTCGCACTCCTGCTAATAAAAGGGAGATACCACAGGGTTTTCTAATTTGTTTCAAAGACTCCGATTTTACTGCAGCTGCTCCGGGTCTAGCCGGCAGCCAATCCTACTCTGGGACGCAGGCAGGACGCCCACCACCGCCCCCCAAGCCAGGTGGACCGGCGGTCATCCTCCGTAAAGGTGGACGGAGTCTGCGCAGCACATCCTGCCTCACAACTGCTCACTTACAGGCTGGACTCTCCTGCTCGACTGGCGGCGAGAAGGCAGCGCGTCTGGGCTCCAGATGCAAAGGAAGAGAGGAAGCAAGTTTTCTGGCTTCTACCAGGAAGGTAAGACTCACAAGGGAGGGTTTTCCAGACCTGCGGGACTTTTGAACTTACCTCCTAAAGTTCTAGGCAGCAAAAACCATGAGGCTAAAAGATACTGAGAACCTTTCCAGTTTACATCGCTGCCTGTTGGTTCAAAACTTAGAGAGCTTCCGGAGGAATTTAAAATCTGAAACTGGCCCCCGGGCCTGGAGGGAGTGGAGACACCGAAGGCAGGCCCTCCAGATCGGTGGGTGGCAGGTATAGTGAGTAAGGGGCTCACCTACGAAGCTTGTCCTGGGCTGCCCCCGGACGAGACCTCCACGCCCGCCAGAATCCTAGGAGCTTGTGCAGAAGCTTTGGCGGGTTGGGTCTAGGATCCAGACCAGGTGATCTCAATAGGACGGCGCTTTCCCGAGCCGCGCCCCGCGAGGGCTCCTGCTGCGGGATGATAGGCAGCATGCGCACTGCCGAGGCCCTAGAAGGGGGAAGAGCCTGCGACTCCCAGGTTTAGCTCACAGGTCAAACTGAAGTCCCGTCCTCTCCATGACCCCTCTCCAACACTGGCAGAAATTCTCAAACATGCCGATTCCATTCATTGAAGGAAAAAAATTATATTAAGACCCAATGCCCTTCTCAACATTACATAAGGAATGAAAAAGCATTTGAGTTCATACAAAACCTCATGAGGATTTCTGCTTCAAGAAGAAACATCCCTAGGCTGCCTTTCACAAGCAAGATGACTTAAAGTCACAGCACAGTGGTTATGTTGAAGCATGGCACCCAGTTGCCATGCTTCAAGTCACCCAAGACTTTTGGTTACCTACAAGTTTCAGAAAATTCAGTGAAAAATCCATAAGGATCAGAAAGATGTTCAAACAAAGTAATTCTTTGTTCAGCTCTCTAGCACCGAAATTTTCATTGTGTGTAAATCGATATGCATTGGACTTTTTACTTGTAAAAAATATTTTAAGAATCAATAAATAACAAGCTAAGAGTCAATGAATGCACAAGAAGACATTAGAGCTAACTCATAAAAAAAATGAGCGTTGCATTCTTAATCACACAACCCAAACTGCTATTTCTGTGTCTTAAATAGAAATATCTTGGTCTCAAAATTTTCATGCAGTTTTGAAAAGGGCTTAATTTATAATCAGGTTTTCTTTTCTCGTTTGGAAGAATCTGCTTTAAAAATATAAAGCATCAGAGATTGGCATGAAATATAAGATTAACTGAGGTATTTCTGTGTAACTTGCTAACTAGTTGAAGAACCTGTAACCTGAGTAATAATAGATATTTCTCTAAATGCATATTGTCCTTATGTATGCAAGGTCTAGTAATCCTTCATGTTATTGCAATATGTCACAATACAGCATATATATTCTCATACTTTCTGATGAAAATACAGCAGAAAAAGCATAAAATGAAAAACTGCATGAATTTCAAGTCCATTGTGTTTCTTAAAAATGTGTTAATGTTTACTGTAATATGTTTTAATTTATTTGCCTATTATAGTTCCATAATACAAAGATAAATTGGTCTTAATTTTATAAATGTACCAGATGTATAAGTCAAGATTAATATACATTTTTTGATACAAACTAGCCTGCTTTTCTCTATATCTATAATATCATTTAAATTTCTGGGCTAGCAGAAGTGCCAATTTGACCAAGCTACGTTTACAGTACGGTCTATAATGTTCCCAAATTGATAATTCTTGAAAGCTCCAAAAACAATAATTTTTGCACTACACTAACTTGATGTGTGAGTAGTGGAAAAGTAAGCAGTTATGGAAGTAAACTATAAAGAAAGGAAAAAAGGTTTTTTATGCTTGATACTGTTAACAAAGGGTCTTGTATTACAGTGAACCAAATTCTCTAAGTGTATAAAACAGTTCCTGGAAATAAATTAGGTGGAAGCTACATGAACTTTTTCTGTGCACCAGAGTCCCATTTGTTGCCAGGAGACATCCGTACAGGATGGCCTGCCCACCCGAAAGTGCTATGGGACATATTGATTGTTACCACTAACTGCTGACTTCTGGCATTTCTCTGGAGCAGATTTCCAATTGGCCATGTTGACAGTCTTGCATGTGTTATATTTTGTCTGATTCTATAATAAAGACTTTTGGTTACCTAGAAGTTTCAGAAAAATCCATAGTGATCAGAAAGACTTGCAAATAAAATTCTGGAAACACTGACTAATTTGTTCAAAAGACAACAAGGTTGAAGGCAAGTCTTAAACAGCCCTAAATTACCTGAGGATTGTAATATATAGGTGATATTCTGCACAAAAAATAGCAGTTAGCTGTTCTATATCTCAACTGAGGGTAGAAAAAGAAAAAAAAATCCTGACAAGTAACATGAAAGGCTTGGTTTAAAAAATAAGGAAAAATTTCCTGATAGTGTTTTTGTAAAATTGTTGTTTTCCGCTCTTTACAAAAGAAATACATATATATAGTCTATGCAGAAAGGTTTTTAAAGTACAAAAATAAAATTGAGGAATAACAATCACACATAATCTTATTACCCAAGGAATATGTTGGTGCATTTATTTTCAGATATATACATACATATACACACATGTTTATAGTATTTCAGACATGATTTTTTTCATGGGACATATCTTCAAATGAGTAAATATTCATCTGCAACATGTTTTTAATTTAACCATTCTATCTTATGGATGTGCCATTAATTATATCATAAAGTAATATATGTCACATTTTGACTATAATTTGGCTACTATTTTATTCCTCTGATGAATAATGTACAATAATTTCTGTGCACACATTTAAATTTTGTCTTAGTATACATTTCCAGAATATACAAATTTGAAGCGTTATAAATATTTTGTTCTATGTTGTAAAATAACCCTTCAGAATGTTTGTTCCAATTTAACTCCTACCAGCAAATGTGTGAGCGTTCTTGGTCTACATTGGCTTATATTTCTTTCATCTTTGTTTTACTTTGCATTATTTTCTTCACTGTCTTAATGCTCTGACCCTTTTTCCTTTGGGTGCACTGGTCTAGGATTTTGTAAGTGTTCTCCATGTATTTAGAGTTTCCTAATTTATAGTTTACTTTCTCCTCTGTCATTTTAATGCCTTTTTTCCTCCTCGTGGCTCCCCTTCTCTTCTATTCCTTTAAAAAAAAACTTTAAGCACCTCTCTAAGCTCTAATTAATATTCAACTATATTTTCTTCAAATAGTTTTATTCTTTTAAATGTTTAACTATCATTCTGGTGAGAGGCATGAAATGGAGCTTGAATTTCTTCTTTCCAAATAGTTAACCAAATACATTCACTTACTGATTAGCCCATATTTTGTTCTACTAACTTCAAGTGCAATCCAAGAATATCTCCTAGATTACGAACATGGACATGAGTCTATTTCTGAACTCTGTATTTCATTCTACTCATTTGTCTTTTTTGGCAGTACCATATTATTTATTTATTTATTATTTTAATAACTAGGTTTTGGAATACATTTACCATCTAGCCATTTATGTTAGTTCCATTCTTTTGTTGTTTTTATGTTCCCAAAGTTACTTTGATTCTATGTGCTTTAAAATAAAGCATGATTCATTTAGGATTCTTACTGCAGTTGAACAAGGAATATGCATCAATTTGGGTATTATTCATACTTCAACATATCTTCTTTACACCCAACATATAATAATGATATAAATAAAGATAAAAATTTGAAAGACAGCTGAAGATAAGAAACATGAATAGGCGAAGCCAAGGATATGCACCACTTTGGGCCTAGCGTCAGCTCCTGTTAGTCAGACAGCCAATGCCCCACTAAGAGGAGGGTCTGAAGCTAGGTTTGTAGCTTGAAGTCAGCAGCATAGGTAGTTAAAAAAGAACAAAAAGAGGGTGACTTCAAGGAGATTTCCTGTAGCTATGCATTATTAATTGTGTCCTCCCAAAATTCATGTTAAAGTCCTAGCCCCTGGTATCTCAAATTGTGACTTAACTTTGAGATAGATTCAATAGAACACAAGGAAGGAGAGACAACAAAACAAAGAAAAAAAGGATTATAAACCAGTGAATATGTTGGAAGAAATAGATACAGACATAGCAATAATCTCAAGTGTAATTTAATTATTCTCATCTTTTAAGAGCCAGAGATGATCAAGATGGAAGAGAAAATAAATCCAGCTTGTTGTGTTTTGCTTTCAAGAAGAAAATCTGCAAAAAAAAAATGATGTAAAAGGTAAGATATAATGAAATGGGAAAAAGACCAGCTAAGCAGATGCTAATCAAGGTAAACATGCTGTAGTAATATTAATATAAGGCGAGTTCAACTTTAAGGTCAAAGTCATTAGAAGTAAAGTGAGTAATAGTGTGGAAGTAGAGTGCTATGATAGAAGGCGATGGATAGCTGTTTCCCACTGGGGCCACTGTCATGCAGTGATATTTTACCTGAGAACTGAACTGTGAGAAAAAGCCAGTCATACAAAGATCTGGGAACAGAGCACCACAGGCAAATGAAACAGAGATCACAAGGGCCCCAGACCAGATGAACTTGGTGTGTTGGAGGGGTCCACCAGAGGCAGTGGGACTGGGTCACCAGGAAAGGAAGAGTGGTGATGATGACTTTGGAGGTAGCTACCCATAGATCACGCTGACTTTCACGGCCAAGGTAAGAAGTGCACTTTTGTCCAAAGGTTATGGAAACCATTAGCTTTTAAGCCAGAATGTCATATATTCTAATTTGTATTTTTTAAAAAGATCATTACAACTGAGGGTTGGAGCCTGGAGGAAGAGTATAGGTAGGCAAGACAAACATTTAGGGAGCTATTTGATAATCTAGAAGAGATGGGCAACAGCAAGATTTTTCTCCTTCAGCCCCAACAATTGTATACATTCCACTAAGGTTCTGTCCTAGGCCCTTATTTTTCTCTTCTCTCTTCATGATCCATTTCCATAATTTACCAGCTTTAAATAGATGAGTCCTGAATACTTCTCTATAACCTTACCCTTTCCCAAGACACAATCCTTTATTACCAGTTCCCTACTGGACATTTGCAGCAAGATAACCTCAAGCTCTAAACTGATCAGCTTCCCCATAACGAACCAGCATCAAACCCAGTATCACTGCCATCACTAGTCTTCCCATCAGCCGGTGTTGAACCCTGAGCATCACTTCTGAGCTTCCTGTCTACTTGTTCTTCAAATCCAATCAGATTCCAATCCCTCGTTGTCCACTTCTACAACGTCTCTTTCCCCACCTACTTCATACTTCCATGGCCACCATTCATTTAGATGCTCATTTCCTCTCTGTTGTGTGTTGGATTGTGGGCCTATAATCTCCATCCCCTGGTGTCACACCCTTTACATTTTGTGGCAAAATACACTTTGCCAGGGGACGTGAGGTGGCTAATATACTGATCCTAAAATAGAGACGTAATTTTGATTATCCAAATGGGACTAACATAATCACATCGGCTCTAACAAACAGGAAGCTGTTAGGGGCCAAAAACAGTGCGCACACAACGTGGCAGGGATGACAGATACCATTTCAGGGTTGTTTGCCAAAGTAAAATAATAGAAATAATTAAATGCCCACCATCATTGGAGATTAATTAAACAGACTGTGACAGATCTATTAAATAGAAAACCAGGTATCATTCATAAGAGAAGCTAGACCCTCTGTGTCTCATAGAAATGTTTTCCAAAATACATTGAAAAGTTAAAAAACAGATGAAGATTATGTTTACTAGTCCACCATTTGTGTAAAAAATATATTTTATGTACTTGCATGTCAAATATATTGACGTATTCAAAATATGTTCTTACTTGTGACCGACTCTGTCAAGTGGGATTGTGGGTTGGGGACAGTAGATCTTTTCTACCTTTCTGTTTTGGTTTTGAATGATGAACATGTATTCTTTTTTATTTTTTATTTTTTAAAAGCCTTAGTCATTTTACAATTTTGCTTTGTTACACTAGCCCTTCAATTTCCATTTTACTCATGTATCCTGTATTTGACTAATCCTCCTGTCAAAAATCCCCAGGTGAATTCTGTGGCAGCCAGGATGAAAACAAATGACTTAAGCATAATCTTATTTTACCTCTAACTTGCCTGTAATGATAGAAATAAAAGGGGGTGGAACTTGTTAATACTGTACATTTAAGATTAAAATCTTTCAGACAGAAATCTTTATAATTCCTTTAAGTAGGTCCTTTCTAAGTCATATGAAAGTATTTGTTTTGACAGGTAATTTTCTGTTCATGTTTAAAACTGACTCCATTTTGAACTTTTTTTCTCTGACATTGTGGAAAATGACTCATTAAAAAAAGTTCACCTAACATTTCCTGCTTGAACAAATTGAAAGATTAATACTTTTCACTTAAAAAAAGACTCAATTTAATGTAGTTAACCTGGGGTTATATTTTTTTCTATGGAATAAATAGGCCAAATGACTTAGAATTAGAATTAGAATGCCTTCTGTATTTACTAATACATGTCTTCATGATTAAAACTTATTTTCAGGAAAACAAAGCATATACAGTTACTCGAGGATTTTATCTGAACCCAATGGTAAATTTCTGAGGATGCCATTGGTGAGGACAAAAGAATTCATATTTTATTATGGTTGTTGAGTGATTACTGCATGAACAAATTAGCAATAATTCTTAATAGTAGAGACTGGTCAACAGTGCAAATGTATAGTAAATATGAAACATCTCCCCTTGGATGCTTGTCAGTGTAAGAGAGTGAAAAGAAATGGGACAGGTATTGAGTACCTACGTGAAACCAGCATTCTATTTGGCTCTTGCAGAAAATTTTATTATAGATCAGTGTGATAAGTATTTTAGATTACCTTACAAGTGATGACAGGAGGCAGAAAGCAACTTACTCTTAGCAGTATGGGGTTACCTAAACTGTAGAGCACTTTCTCTCAAAAGATGTTCTGTTGAACGCTATTCTTTTGTGAAGTTCAGGGAAAGAGATGTCTAAAATCAATGTTATATATAGTGAACCTGCCACGTTCATTCCCAACTTTGCTCTTCCTACTTTCCTCTTTCTGAAATTTTATCTCAGAACTTTGTAGAGCTCTTTCCTTCTCAGAGAAGTTTCTAGATCACTGCATCTAAAGTAGCCTTTTCCTACCAGTTGATCTCTACCATATCATTGTATTTTATTTTTTCCTTAAAAATTAGCCTTATCTCAAAGTATCTTGTTTATACATTTGTGTACATATTTATTTTCTGCCCCCTTCTCTCCACCACAAGCCTTAGTACTGGACTGTCAGGCTGCATAAGAGAACAGATCTTATCTGTCTTATTCAGTACTTTATTATCACCTATTGAACAGTGCCTAAGGTGCTCAAAAAATAGTAGTTGAATTAATGACTTTGCATAATCCAGTGTCTGCTCTACACAATGCACATTGCTGTAATATTACAATAAATGAGTCTCTTTAATTTTATTTAACCTCGTGTCTCCACGGTATATCTGACCATTTTTCCCTAGTTAGATAAACATCTCTTATAATTGTTTCCAATTTGAAGAATCCTTTGATAAATATGGCCACACTGAAACCAAAAAAGATCAATTTCCCCAAATGCTGCCCACTTCATCTGCCCAAATACGTGTTCAAATGCAAATGTTACCCAAAAGGTCTACTAGAGAAGCCATTGTCAGCCATTAAGGTCACGCCAAAAGTGAGTTTGTCAATTTAACTAACAGAGCCTAGTGTGGAGAGAATGGATCCTGTGAGACCCAGCCATGGGGAGGGCACCGTGAGGGTAGAGGACTAGGGGAAGTGTCAGAGGAGATGTCACACTGGTGCAAGGAGCTTGCACACATTTTCTTCTTGGACCAGAGTGGGTAATGGATGTGTTACATGCTTTTTTTTTTTTCTCCTACTATTGCACGCAAGTAAGTGAAAAGATATAGGGTTCTCACTGGCTGGCTTAGTGGTTTGTTTGAATTCAGATTTTATTTTTGCTAGTTCCATGTTGAAGCTACACAATCACCCACTTACCCATTTCACCTCACTAAGGGGAGAGGAAAGAGGACTTGCAGAGGCCAGCAATGCTCTTCCTAACAGCAATAGCGCTGACTTACTCTCTGGCTGGCTGTTCATTTATATGATTTCATAGGATGCATCACATATGAGAGCATCACTAAGGTTTAACATGAGCAAATACTAAGGCGCAGGGAAGTTAAGAAACTTGGCCAAGTTCAAAGTAATTGGTGGAGTAATTAGGACTCAGACCTACCACTGACTGGCCCCAAAGCACACTGATTTTCTATTCTGCCAGAATCCCATGCCGTTTTTCTTTAATTACTGAGAAATGGAAAGGGGAAGCTCATTGCGCCACCCCCAGACCCGTTCACCTGGCCCTGCAGTGTCATTTCCAACTGGTCCATTGCATTTTATGCAGCTTAGAAATGGGGCATATCCCCGAGGATGAGCCCATGTAAAGGAGGACCAGAAGAGCATCATGCTGGACTTAAAATCCACTGCATTACCCTGATGTCCCTTTCTTGATGCTTCAGGGAAAAAAAATCACAACATAAATGGGTATTACATGAGGAAAAAAGAAAATAACTAATCTGGTTCCTTAGAGCTTTGTAAGCTCAAGCAGTCTTGGGGAATGTCTGGAGCTTGAATTTATCAGCTGTGCACAAAGGCCATTATATAGAGTTAATGCCAGTTTCTTTGTTCCCTTGTTTTTAAGTTAGAATTTACATGTCTGCTTACTTTTGAGGCCCCTTGTAAGATGTGACAGTGTATTATGCAGGGCAATAAAATAACACAGCATAGAGCAAAAACCTCAGCAAGTGGTAAATATATAGATGTTCATATGTAAGATGCTACGGCCAGTCAAGATTGTATCAAAAGGAAAAAAGAACAGATGGTAATATTTCAAATTATACAGAACTCACGACCAATCAGAGAAAATAAACAAGTTTATCTGCAAGGGCAAACTTTTTACTTAAATGGAATTTCAAGGAGGAATGAATATTTTAAATAGGTCCCTTATATAAAAGGTTCTTAGCAAATTAATTAACAGAGTTTCCACTAGGAGTGAAGCCTAGAGCACAACAGATTCCAAATTCTTTCTTCTTAATAGGGTCTAGAATGCTAGTCATGCATTGATTACCAAAGGTTATTTTAGGCAACATTTGGGAGGCAAAGCAATAAACAGATCTAGTCAATTCTCTTCTAAAGACCCTCTGAGAATAATAGCTACCTGAGCCATTTATTGGCTTTAATAATGAGAAAAGTGAGTTGGGAAATACCAGGTGTTAATGAAAACCTGTTCAAAGCTCTGCCTTGAATGGGCAGCTGATCAGTTTATTCAAGTCTAACTTAGACTAGAGGCATGTTTTTAATAATTATTCAATATGCTTCCCTACAAAATGTGCTACAGAAATATTCTGAACAACCTGCTCATTTTCAGAAATTATACATGGACAGCTTTGTGATACTCTGTCCCCAGCCTCCATGATTTCTCGGGGAAACATGAATTATATAGGAAATTTCACAGGTCATGGACATTTTTTTTTTTGTCTGAGGGAAATTAAATGGTACTGGATAATAATAATCACAATAACGCTTTGAATTTGTGTAATATTAACTAGGTACAAAGTACTTTTTCACATATTATCTCACTTGGTATTTACGATTTAAATATACTCTAAGCTCTGGTTCTTTGACATTTTGAAATGTGTCTTTATTATCAATAAAACTTGAGCCTTTGAGATTACCAAGTAGTTTCATTACTTATTTTTGTATGTACATATTGCACAAATATTTACTGGACACTTGTAAGTTCTAGGAATGCAAAAGTAAATAAGACAAAATTTTAGTAGAACAAACAGTAAATTATGAATTGCAAAATTGATTATTTCATGATGATTGTAATAAGGACTCTGAACAAAGAAATACAGGGAGTTAAGTTCATGATTAACGGAGATTTGGCTCAATTTTGTAGATTAAAGAAAACATCCCTGGGAAAATGATATTTTACATGAGTCCTGAAATGTAAATAGGAATTAAGAAATGGAAAAACTATTCCAAGTAGTTGAGGAAGCAAGTATAAATGACTTAAGACTGAATAAAGTTGTCCAAGTTCCATGATCCAAGAATTTAACGAGAGCAGGTATGGCTGGACTAAAGGAGTGTATGTAGACAGAGTTTGGAAGGTAGGGTTTGTAGAAAAGCCAAGATTAAGTAAATGATGGCCAAATCATGCAAAATCTTGCTATAGATTTTCATCTGTGTCCACGTCACAGCAATAAATGCTTACTAAACAACGTGCTGCATGCCCGGTAGTGTTTATGTACTTCACATGCATTAAATTGAACAATTCTATGAAACAATCCTGATATCACCTTCATCTTACCAGCTGAACAGAGTGTGGAGAATTTTAGGTCACTTGTCCAAGATCACACAACTAAGAAATGAGCAAGTTGGGATATGACTCAGATGGTCTTGCTCCAGCGCTTTCTCTCCTAACTCCACACTGAGCGTTAGGAAGACCAGTGAAGGCTGGGAGCAGAGAATGGACACATCTACCTATCTACCCTTGCCCGGGGTCTGTGGGGCCCTGTCAGTGAATATTTATTGAATTCAAGTGATGTAAAGAGCAAAGGATTGCATGTGATAAATATAGTAAGGCATTTATAAATGCTTCCCATAAACTAAAGGAAACGAGTGAAAACAATGTTATAATACTTCATTTTCTCTTCTAGTAGGTATGCTTAACCTCTCTCTCACAGAATTACTGTATGGCACCTAACTGAAATTCTACTCTTACAAATGCACGTTGTGCTTTTTATACTTCCTTAATACATGCAAGTATTAGGAGATTATTGGGGATTATTACAAAGGAGTGATACTTTTTAAAATGGAAAGCTAAGGAAATTAATTGAGTTGGTAAATGCAATTAGTTGCCACTGCTTGTTTTCATTTTTTTTCCATATAGAAGTAACTATGTGAGAGTGTCAAGAAACATTGTATAATTTTTCCCCAATGCCTTTTTTTCCTACCATGACTCATATTACAAAAGGAAAATATAATCAGTCTTCAAGCATGATTCTTGAGCCAATATGCTGGTGAAAGGCAGGAAGTTGGCTGCTCATAGACTAGGCCAGTGTCACTGTCAAGAAATTACTTTAGGTGTGTGTGTGTGTGTAATTTATTTTGCACCTGGGTTTCTGATGTACAGAGAGCCCAAGGTGACACCTTTGCTGTGGACTTGGCAAAGTGCAATTCTGGACACAGGCTCTGATATCTCAGGGTTGTGAAACCTATGAATAAAATCAATTAAAGGACATACCATTGTCCCTTTTGAATTATTGTACATTTTGGCCCACCTTTTTTTCCTCCATTAGCCTTAGGCAGAAAGCCAACGTGAGATATATTTCTCACTCATGGCCTTTCTTTTCTAGATTGTCGTTCCGTTATTTATGGGCAGTAAAACTAATGCCTGAACAAATGTCGAATTCCACTTAAACCTTTATTCACCTCAAATAACGGATGATCGAGTTATCTGACAGCTTCAGCACACATTTCAAATGAGATTATGACAACTTACTTGGGTTGGAATAAATTCCTAGGCCCATGATGGAGCTGCTCTTTCGGGCGCCGCATCAGCAAACCGAAACTTAGCTTTCCTGTCCTCATAAATGCTCCGCTTGACCAGAAAGGCAGTCTGTCCGGTCAGCCAGCCCACGAATGCCAAGCCAGCTCTGGGTCTTCTCACCCCAGCAAGGGAGACTAAGTGGCCCCAGGCAATCAGCTATTTCCGGGCTGTTTTCTTCCTTGTTCTTTATTCTTTACTCTATAAAAGCTTCCTGCCTTCTTCCCCATTTTGCAGTTCTTAAAGGAGACTGTCCACTTCATGAAGTATTAAATAAAGGTTGTTTGACTCACCTAAATTATTTCCATTAATCATTGTTTAACAGTTATAGGTGACAGAGTATGGGAACAGAAGCTGACCGCTAATGGCCTATGGATGAGACACACAGGCAGGGCGCTCGCTGACCCTGGAGTTCACTGTTCTTCTGATTCCTTATGGCCATGGGTAAGTCACTCTCAGATTTGAGCTCTGCTCCCCTGTGTGCAGCTCTTCAAGCCACACTTTGTTTTTTAAATATATTCAATATTTAATACATATATGTTAAATACACATATATAGTCAAATATATGTAATATATGTATAGTTCCTGGAAGGGTTCCAGGATGGTTATATTAGGAGTCCACAAGCCCAGCTGGCAGCTCTAAGGAGACTCACAAAGAAGTCCACAGCAAAAACCACTGGGATCCTTGGGAAAATCAATTAAGACAAGAAATTCAGACCGTTTGAACCATGAAAATAAAAATGTAAGTAGGCATGAGTCAGGCTACTAAAAGCCATCAGGGCATCTGTTACTACGAGGTAATCTCATGAAAGGAATAATAGATCTCTTGGTAATGGGAATCTCAGAAGCCAAAGCCACAAACCTGGTGGGCACGAGCTGAGCATTTAAAAGCTGCTACAAGTACTTCCCACTTAACTCTGAGACCCCTGCGCCAGGCTGCAGAATGAGTTAGCTGGATGCTAGATTATCTTCAGCCTCATGAGAGCTTCCATGCACTCAGGTATGCTGTGCCTCGAAAAAACAAAACAGCGCCACAAACTCCCCAACCTAGCAGCCCACTCCTCTTAGGTATTTGTCTCCCGAGACTGAACGCTTAGCTAAAGGTATGGGATCCCAGAAGTTCAAAGAATTGAATGCACCACCTTCCAGCAAACCTGCTTATTTTACACCTAAGAAGTGTGGTCCTGGAAGCTCTAGATACCTCCAAAAATGGGGAACTCTTACTAAGACAACCTAAAATTACAATGGCTGTGATGGGGAATGTCCCAGTTAAACAATAGTGTTCACTTAGAAAGTGCACAGGGAAAGAAGTTTCCCAGATCAAACCAACAGAGGGAATGACTACTTTAATTGACATGCAGGAGCCTCCAGAAGGCTTCCAAATTCCAAAATAGTCTCATTGAAAGATTCACTGTGAAAGGCTAATTCACTGTGAAAAATTATAGATGAAGACAACACCTAAAATAAATGACTGTGAAACTGCTGACTCCTACAACTCCCTCTATCCTGCTTAACCTGACCACTCAGACGGCTCATCCTCTCTGAGCCGTCTTTCCACCCAGAAGACTGAGGGACCACAAGACCATAAACAGAAGCCCACCGAGTCAGGAGCTGTGCAACTGCAATAGCGCCAAAGCCAGAAACCTGAAACTCATGGGCCTCCCCCACGCACCCTCCCTGGACCCCTCATGCCAGCACTGGCCCAGCAATCAGTGTCTCATTTGCAATCAACCCGGACACTGGAAAAAATACTGTCTTCAAAGGTTTTGTCAAATCCTTGTGTACCAGCTGGAACACCCCCATAGCTACATTCCAAGGAGGCTCCCCTGTGGCCTCTCCCAGGGTTGAGGGGACCTGCTCTGGGGATTTGCCAGTAAACTGATGCTAGTGATTCCCTCAAACAGCCAAGTGAAACTAGAATTAATACTAATGGAAAATCTTACCAGATTCTGGTCGATATTAGAGCTACACTCTCTACTTTAAGCCCTGTTCACTCTGGAACCTGCAGATGGGGTCCTGGGAAAACTGGCAGAAGCTGGTGGAGGGTGAACATTCATACCTGAGTCAGCTCCCCCAAATCTCTGCAGTGCCTGGTGGAGAAAGGAGGGTCAAGTCTCATGTTGTCCCTTCCTTGCCAAATGCACATTTTTGAGAATTTTGGGGTGCCCACTGGTTGTTGATCCTTTGTCACCAGGCAACAGCTTTGCTGTTTTGTGACCTAATTTTTGGCTTGATTTTTCTCTGCCTGAGGCACATGGGGTATCAGGTCTTACATATGCAGGCAGCCCAACTTTCAGGTTGGGAGCCCCCCCAAAAAGCCAGACAGACACGTGTGTCATGATCTATTTGTGGCTGGGGTCCTACCAACTGTTGTAGGGTCTCAGGGGAATTGTCCTTCCTGTTGGCTAACTTTGGGAGTGGCTCTGGATCTTGGGAGGGTAGTATCTTTTGGGACTGTTCTGTCTTCTTAAACTTGAGAAGCTGTGGTTAGACGTGGGCCAAATTGGAAGGTGATATTCAGTTCAGAGCCTGAAAGGTCTATTGCTTACTACAGTTCTCAAGAGTCTTTGGTATATTGTTTATGATTAGATCTGTGTACGTAGAGCTCTGGGCTGAGCACAGGAGTTCATAAACAACTTTATTAGGTCACCTTTTTGAGCTCTGTGGTCTCCTTGGTACTTTATTGTCCAGAGACAACCCTTTGTGGTTCCTTGGCCAAAAAGCTGGAGCTTTATTTGCCTTGTTCTACTTTGTACATCCCTCAGATGTACTCATGTCTGGAGCAAAGGGGCGAGGAGAGAGGAAAAAAGAACAGTTTCACTGCCCCCCCCCACCCTCTTAGACCACAGCTGCTCTTCAGAATTTTAGATGACTGCGTATCACCACTGCCTACTACCGTCCCTGCCAGAGAACCCCTTTCCTACTCCTCAATTCCAAACTAGAGGACGTTTGGAACTCCTCTGTCAACCCAGAAGTCTCCTATGAGTTCCAGATGCCTTGAAGCCAGATCAGTAGACACAACTGGGGGGAATATGGTAAACTCACATCTATTTCAGTGGTACTCATTACCATTTTAAAAAATTCTCTAAGACGTCCCACAACAGACCACTTCAACATTTTTAACCCATGTTTTCTCAAAAGTATCTATCCTCAGAACCCAATTTTTTAGGGTTTCTAACAGCCTATGGAACTATTATTTCTCAGGGATACATTTCCAAAAATAGTGTTCTAAAATAAAACCAATATATTGTGTTTTAATTCTGAAACTATTGGTAGTCTTCTTTTACTGGACTGCTGTGAAAAAAACCATGTTGATCATGTGACATTATTAACATACTCTGTTAGGTCAGTGTTTAGGAAAATAACACCTTCAGAGAGAGGGTATATTTAAGCATTCCAGCAGTGCATGTAGATTTGTCTATGATCTACTTGATATTATCCTTGGTAGCTTTTTGGATATTCTAATTTTCAGAGCACTTTTATAATAAGAGTTCTACTTTTGTTTTATACCTGAGGTTTGTTATTTTTGACTACATTTTGTGTTCCTGTGTCTTTAAGAAATAGCTAATCCCAGTTTACTTGTCCCTCTCCTTGGAATTCTAACAATGCAAAATATATAATTTGCACGTGTACATGTATATGGTGTGTGTGTGTATAAGAGTACCAGTTCTTCTGCATGAAGCATTTTATTAAAAATATTCAAAGCAAAGTGATGTGTAGTAGTCTATCAAGAGAATTATTTACATAGGAAAGCTTCCTCATTGGTAGACAACAGGACATCTCTTCTTAACCCTAATTTTACTAGATCTATCTCTAAACACAGAGATAGCAAAAGAAGAGATAAAATATTAGGCTTACCTACAACATTTAATCAAATATTATAGCGTGATTAGAATATATTTTCTGTGTGATGACATAAGTCTTTGGACGTAGCCACATCTATACTTGTATCTAGTCTGCCACTAATTTTTCAATTTTAATTAACAGTATTTTCCTTGCAAAATCAGTGATATATTAGAGATAAAGTGTATAAAGCATTTGGGAGCATTAGTAATCCATTAACACAGGGAAGGCAATATACTAAGAAAGTGCCTAGTACAGAGTTGTGACTTAATAGTTAATATAAAGCCCTTTCAGCATTACTCTTTAACATGTGTCTAAGCTGATACTAGAAATAAATATGAAATTTCACTTGTCAAGAGGAACTTTTTAAATTACATCTTAGGCTTGCTACAAGTTCATAGATATTTTTATTAATATTTCATTTAAAATACATCACACTAAGCCCCTCTTACAATTTTCCCTACGTGAAATCTTGGTTGAGGTATTTTGTCAAATATTTCATTTGTCTCCTTACAAAATAATCTATTTGGAGCATGTTTCCCTGTAATTAAAATTTTAAGCAATCAGTTATACTCATTCATATTTTCTTCTTTTCCTTCTTTAAGGTCTCATTATATTCACAGAAAAAAAGTAATTTTAAGATTAGAAGATTCTGGGGTCCAGAATAAAACTACGTTCCATTGCCAATGATTAAAATTATGATTCAGGCTTCAGTATTCTAGTAAGTAAGAGAGTAGAATCAGATATTTTTGTTAAATAATTCTCATAATGAAGTATGAAATCATGCTATCTGCCCTCAAGGCTTATAAATGCAGAGGATCTTACATTCTATTCAAGTAGGGAAAATTACCCTCGCTCTGTAATTAAAGGCACTGTGTAGAATTTTTTTTTATCCAAATTTCCTCTTCATTCAATCATAACAGAGATCTATTTAGTCTCCACTATGTCCCATGCACTATATTAAGTGATCTGGGAGATATTCTAATGAATAATACACAGTATCTGCCTTCAAAAGTTGATCATTTACTGTAGAAGATAATGTACACTAGTGAGTATCCTGGTGAAGGAGGAAAGTTGAGTGTGGGAGTGGTGGTTCATGATCTGGGAGGTGTTTTATTTTTACTTAAACATGAATGACACTTCCACTAAGATTTGAATATGTTCCCTACAATGAAGATGCTACTGACCCATTCCTGACTCAACCAGTAAGAATCCTGCCGTGATGCGTCACTACATGGACAGAGATATCAGAACTTCAGTTTGTGAATGTTAAAAAAGTAGGGAGGAAAATACAGATTAAGCAGAATTGAAGACAGAACACCAACTCTTCTCCCTATTTAGTTTACTGTTTACTCATGTTTGCTCCCAATGCTGTAGAATTACCTGCCCTCGTTTAGTATTTGGAATCTGTGTTTAAGAGGTCCAGGAATTGACCTTGACTTTTCCATTTCTCCTTCTAAATCAGATGATCACTATTTTACCTGTTCGCCTATCTCTAGTTTCTGTCTGGCTTTTAATAAGGAAGTAACTTTTGGTGTTGTTATATTTTTTTATTGAAGTCTAGTTGATATACAATATTATATTGGTTTCAAGTGTACAACATAGTGATTCAACAGTTATATACATTATTAAATGCTCACCCCAAACTAGTGTAGTTACTACCTGTCAATATAGGGAGATGTTACAAAACTAATGACTATATTCTCTATGCAATTCTTTCATCCCTGTGTCTAATTTATATTACGATTTAGATTTTGTGCCCCTTTATCCCCATCACCCTACCCACCCACCCATCCTAACCCCTCCCCCATGGTAACCACCAGTCACTTCTCAGTGTCTGAGGTTATTGCTATTTTGTTCATTTTGTTTTGTTTTGTTTTAGATTCCACACATAAGTGAAATGATATGGTATTTGTATTTCTCTGCCTGCGTTTTTTCACTTAGCATAACACCCTGTAAGTCCATCAATGTTGTTGCAAATGGCAAGATTTCTTTTTTATGGCTAGATAATATTCCTTTGTGTATCTGAACCACCTCTTCCTTATCCATTCATCTGTTGATGGACACTTTGGTTGCTTCCGTATCTTGGCTATTGTTAATAATCCAGCAATAAATGTAGGGATGCATATATCCTTTGAATCAGAGATTTTTTTTTTCAGGTAAATTCCTAAAAGTGGAGTCACTGGGTCATTTGGTATTTCTATTTTTTGTTTTTTGGGGAACCTCCATACTGCTTCCCATAGTAGCTGCACCAATTTACATTCCCACCAACAGTGTAGGAGGGCCCCCTTTTCTCCACATCCTCACCAATACTTGTTATTTCTTGTCTTTTGGACAGTGGCCATTCTGACTGGTGTGAGGTGATATGCAGTTTTGATTTGCATTTCCCTGATGATTAGCGATGTGGAGCATTTCATGTGCCTGTTGGCCATCTGTATGTCTTCTTTGGGAACATTTCTATTCAGGTCCTCTGCCCATTTTTTAATTGGATTATGTGGGTTTTTTTAGTGTTAGGCATATAAGTCCTTTATATATTTTGGATGTTAACCCCTTATTAGATAAATCATTTACAAATATATTCTCCTATACTGTAGGATGCCTTTTGGTTTTGCTGATGGTGTCCTTTGCTGTGCAGAAACCTTTTAGTTTGATGTAGTCCCACTTGTTTATTTTTGCTTTTGTTTCCCTTGTCTGGAGAGATGTGTCCAGAAAAAAATTACTCATGCTAATCATTATTTTTTCCTGTTTATTTCTAAGAGTTTTATGGTTTCATGTCTTATGTTTAGGCCTTTAATCCAGTTCAAGTTTACTTTTATATATGGTGCTAGGGAGTAATCCAGTTTCATTCCCTTGCATGTAGCTGTCCCTTTTTCCCAATACCATTTATTGAAGAGGTTGCTATATTCCTAGCTCATTTGTCATACCTGAATTGACAATATGTATGTGGACTTTTTCAAGGTAGGCAAACACATTCAGTTTCAGAAGTCAAGAAAAATCAGGAAGGCTTCACAGAGAAGGATAAATTTTAAATTTCCGTATGTAGAGACAAAGAATAAAATATTCCAAGTAGAGTACTTGTAAGATAAATTAAGAAATAATTTTGAAAAAATGAAAGGAGTATTCAGTGTTTGATAAATATTATAAGGTGATTGGAAATAGAAATTGTAAGCATACTTTGGGTTGGACACATATGGTTTAATTTATTAGGCAATGGAGAAATGTTTAGCACTGGCAAAGTATGTGACTGAATCTGTGGTTAGGGAATATTAATGTGGAAGTAACTTGTAGAAAATTGGGATGATTCATAACTTACATTTACCACAAAATAGTAATATCAAATAACCTAGAAAGCAGTGTACAAGTTCAACCTAGAGGAATTAGCAATCAACAAAGAGAATAGACCAGGAAAGACAAAATCCAGGGGTAAAGATGAAAAGATTTTGGATAAAGAAATGTGGCTACATGTTGATGAAATGACTGGGAAGTGTGAGCAATAGCAAAAAACCACAACTGTTTTCTTTGACAGTTTCTGGTCTGAGTGACTGAAAGAGTGATGCTATCATAAATCCAAATTTCAGAGTTGGGAGAAAGCACTGGGGAAAATAAAATGAATTCACTTTATATCTGTTAAGTTTAAGGGACTTAGTAAAACACCCAGCAGAATATAGAAATAGATCTGACAGCTGGAAATGCAAGATAAGCATTCTGTAGAGAACGAGTTTGGAAAGGGGAGACCTTGAGGGTGAACAGAGTGTGAAAAGACAAGTCAGGAGATGATGACAATAATGGCAACGATGATGACCTGACAGTAACAGTGGAAACTAAACAAACTTAAGGGAAACATAACACATAGAAAAGGTAGAAGAAGTGAGAAGAGCAAGCACACCCAAAAAGTTAAAAATAAGTGGGAAAAATAGGTTAATGGTCTGGAAACAAGGGAAGCCCGCAAAGGCAGGTGGAAGTGGTCACCATGTGCTAAGATGAAAGAGGAGGAACGCTAGGCACGTTGGAGTCGAATGGGTGATTAGGGAGTCATTAAAGTGGTAGGCTAAGGATTTAAGTGACTGGAGGTAGAAAGGTGGCAGTGAAATGCAGGCAGCAAGTGTGTGGAAGGGAAGAAAAGAAAAAGAAGGGTAACTTGAGGGAGACATTGTTTTAAGAAAGAGGAGACCTAAACACTCCTGTTTAAAGCAAAGGGTAGCAATACCCAGACAAAAATAAATACACACTAGAAAAGAGCTCTGGAAGAGTCACTCATAAACCAAATTACAGAGAGAAAATAAAGGAGTGGGGATATATAGCACATGACTTAGGAGTGATCTCAAGGAGAGCAGAGCAAAAGAATGGAAGGATTTGAATGGAAGCTACATGAAGTTGTGAGGGTTCAGGAAAGGTGTTGCCATGATCAGAGAAAAGCAGAAGCGACATCTTCTGCGAGGGAGAGGTCAGATAATTGAGACGGAGCTTAAAAATAGTGGGGCACGTTCATGGAAAATGACTGTAGTTAGTAGGATTGACAGTCCATAAGGGGTAAATTAAAAACTGCCAACAAATGAAAGGAGCTCATGTTTCAAGTCCATCAGTTGTGTTCAGATACCAGGCATTTGCAGCGGATACTCCAAGGTACTTTTGTGAATTGCTGCAGGAATGTTCATCAGCTTAGGACAAGGAGCAGTGAAATCTGTGATTAACTCATCCAGAGCTGGGAGTTCTAGGGATGCACAAAAGGAATTCAGGGGAGTCAGCAGTTCTACCTGCTGACTATCTGATAAAAATGTGATTGAGATGGTTACCGGAAGAGGTAGGGAAACACAAACAAGCCAGAAGCAAACAGGACAGACTTTAGTACGGGGGAAGAAGAGCTGGAAAGTTATGTTAATGGTGGAAAATTCAGCAGGAGTGATATGCAAGTGAGCTTAAAGAGTAAGTTGTGACTAGAAGTGGGATCTTCTGACTCATGGGCCAAGATCCAAGGTAATGTCATGATGCAGTTGGACCCAAAGTGAAGATAGAAGGGGTGACTTTTCTCATCTCCTTTGCTGACTGCATACACTTCTGCTTAACCATTAAATATTGAAGTGACTCAGGGCACACCCTGTGCCACTTGTTCTCTGTGGATCCACTTTGGATCATGTCTATTGCTAGGGCTTTGCCTCTCACCTCTTCGCATATAACTCTCAGAGTTATTTCTCCAGCTGTCTCATCACCTCTTAGCTTCATTTTTTACATAGTCAGCCACACATGACACCTCCTGCTGGGTGTCATTTCAAAACTTAACGCCAATGCCCACCCCTTCCCAGAATTCCCCTTGCACTAACCGAGTAGCCAGCTCCAAGCTGCCTAAGCCAAGAGCCTGGGGACCATACTTGACACTTGCCCTCTACTCCCTGTCACCCACATCTAACTCCACAGGTCTGGGCTACTCCCTTTTTAGCGCCTATTCTGAGTCTGGGAACTATTCCCCCTCCACTCCACTGTCCTTTTCTGGTTAGGCTATAACAATAGAATCCCTCTTTATCCATCTCCAATGAACTGTTCTTCACACAGCAGTCACACAATTTTTTGAAATTCCAAATCAGAGTTTGTTTCTTTTTGGATGCATTGAATCCTTTGAACTTACAATAAAATCCGAACACCTTATCATGCCCTATGCCATCCTTGGTGACAGTCCCCCTGATGACATGCCTAGCCCCATTTGTGTCTATTCTCTCCCTGCCCACTCCATATAAGTCATGTGACCCATCTTTCTGTTACAAGGTTCTTCAGCATTTTCTCACCTTACAGTGTTTAGACTGTCCACTCCCTCTGCCAGAAGGGCCCTTTCACAGCTGTGCCTCTGATGATTCAGGTCTCAGTTTAAGGGTACTTCAGTGACACCACCCCTCAGTCAAAGCTGCCTCCCAATCACGATTTCCTTCATCACTCCCGGGTATTTCTCTGCAAAGCCCTTAATTAGTGCCTGACATTTTGTTTTTTATTTATTTACATACTTTTCCATCTCATATACTGGATTTTATGTTTTGTCTGCTTATCAATCATTATATTCCACATACCTAATACAGTGGCTGATATATAAAAGGTACTCAGTACCTTTTTGTCAAATGAATAGGTGATTGGAATCATTGTTTGAATTTGTCATTATATATCCTCTACGTTCAGTACATGGTAAAAAACAATATTAAAAATGTATCTTATTCAGAGAAATTCTTATTTTGTCTCTCAAATGTGGCACCAAGGGAGGA
Source organism: Smutsia gigantea (assembly GCA_032199065.1). Taxonomy (NCBI): domain Eukaryota; kingdom Metazoa; phylum Chordata; class Mammalia; order Pholidota; family Manidae; genus Smutsia; species Smutsia gigantea. The sequence continues at coordinate 27,895 of JAVSCE010004775.1, forward strand.
CGCACTTGTTTTCTTCCAGAGCAACTTCAGCTAACAGTGCAGCCTGTACACAAGCCTTACAACTGATCCACTCACTTACATTGCTTTTTGGGTGATCCAACATCTTGTAGTAATGGCTACCATGTTTGCTGTTCAGTACAGTGGCTTCCACCTGGGAGGCATCCCATAACCATCTTAATAGTGATGCTTACTACTCATTTCATAATCAGTAGTCATGTTTATTTGTCCCCAAATTATCTCTGACTTCTATAGTGTTTTCTGAAAGGTAAGGAGCCATAATTATTAACAAGATATATGGTTTTGTTAGAGGAAACATAACATTTTACTGCTCACTGTTTCTTGATAAATGTTTGAAATCTGTTCACCAGGGAAAAAGTCCTTGGATAAAATCTCAGACGTACAACAAGCAGTGAGGCCATTCCTGACTCTATACACTTAAAGTTGGAAGAAATAAGAATAAGACTAGACCAAAATTTCAGAAGAAGGAATTTCCTATGGTTTAGGAAAGCATTGTCTCTCTACACTAGGTCTTTTTGCCTTTTTCCTAACAATATTTCCTGCTTCCTGGGGTTTCCATAGAGTAGAAGGCTCATAAAGTGGCTAGAGTAGAACTCTAAGTATTTACGTCAGTAAAAGGAACAAACTGCGTGAAATTTGATTTTGGATTATGTGTTTAGAAACTTATTTTTGAACCAACTTTTTTCTTCTGAGGGTTTCCACTTACAAAAGAAATATTTCTATTTTCAATTGGAAGCTTTGGGGACATTTCCAATTAACTATGTTCACTAAGGTGGTTAAAATTCTCTGAATTATCTACTATTGCAATTTATCATCACTTAATTTTATTTGAATGCTTCGTATTAGGAAAATTTAGTAAAATTCACAGGTATGTACCTCATTTACATCATCTATACTATCTGTTATCCACCATGTTACCTTTGCTATGATTGCAATCAAGTTACCGTTGCAAGAAGGAGGATGGCACACAGGTATCTACAGAGGGTATGATCAACAGACGGAGTGTGAGGGAGATCACACACTGTGTCATAACTTCAAATTTCCCAAGTCTTGAACTCCTACAAGTAACAAAGCTGCGAGTAGCAACAGTCATGACATATCACACCATTTATTTTGCTGCATGCATTCTTCTCAGTGTCCATATAAGTGGTTTATAGTATCTATGGACATGTCTTTTGCAAAATGAGAGTACAGAGTGCAGTATTTTGACAAGTCCATTAATCAGGATCAGTCATTATCGGTATCTCTCAGGCCCTCCAAGTTTGGCTTGCTAAACATTTTCACTAATATCGTGAAGGCATGGCAGTTAAACTACATCATTGTCTTCTGATCCTGCTCTGTTCACCAAAAGGGTAATATGAAAGTCTCATTTTATTTAGGATTTTTTACTCACTTTCTTTCAAAAATGTAACAAGAAATTCCAAAATGGTTTTCCCCATATGAGGAAAAGTTATTTTATACTCTGTATGTTTTGACTTTGATCAGAGGTCCTGTGATGGACATTCAGGAACTCTTAATGCTGATTTTTCTGAATTTAAAACTTTGAAAGTGTTCTATGTCTTCATATTCCTAGAAATGATGATATTTCTTAAGACATCAGTCATATACAAGTCAGGGTCAGAGAAGCCTTGAATGAAACCCAAGATTTTCTTCAGAAATACACTGAGTAAAGTAGTTCCTGATTTTTTCTAACTAAACTGTGCAAGTTATCAAATGAATTGAAAAACAAAGTCCTGAAGACTCTGTCATTTAAAAGGTTGGCACAGACCAGGTCTCCACCAGACTTAGTTTATAGAAACTCTAAACACATATATAATATACTCATACATAACTACATAATCCTGTTACCTTATCACTGAAATATGAGTGACAATGTTATTTATGAACCTTTTTAAATAGGACAATATCTTCATAAATAGTTTTCCTTAAGTAACAATTTAGGAAAACACTAATGTTATTTTCTTATGCATTCTATATCTGGATTCCATATCTGGAGTGCGAGGTAGGAAACATTTCAACCAGGAAAATTCTTTCCTAGAGAAAGGGCAGAAAACTCAGATGTCAGAATTTTCAGGCTATTAGAGACACAAATGCCATTTTAATACTTGAGGGAAATAGGAGCGGCCAGTCTTGGGGTCTTAGCCCCGCCTTGGTCCAACTTGCCAGGAAAGGTACTATGTGAGAATAACAAAAGCTACACAATCGCAACCTAACAACCAACCATGACAGAGAAGTGATTTAACAGTTTAACATTCAGCTGAGACACTTCAAAGAATAAGATTTCTGTAATTCTTATTATTTGAACATAGTTGAACTTTTTAGTAGCTCTAACATGAAGACCCATTTCTTGGAATTATGGAAAGTACTATTTCATGATACCTTTGTGAAAGTAAGTTTGTTAGTAACAGGCTAATACAAATGTTTTACTGTATTTTGTCTAGAGGTAATGTTACAACTAATAGCTCTCCTTACATGCATGTGCTTCTGGGAAATAAAAATAGTCTATAAACACTCTGTACATATACAAATTCTTTGTTTGGGATAATATGCCCAATTGTAATATTTTTCCAGAATGATCAGGAAACTTGTTGGAAGTGCCGAAAGAATACTTACCAAATATTTGGCACAGAATAAATCTTTATTGAACAAACATAATAAATGAGCAAATAAGTAAGTGAAGACTCTGATATACTAAGTATTAACTGCCTTCAGAAAGAAAATGAGTTTCATGAATTTATGGCCATGCCCCTCATTAATTTTATTTTTCACCAAAGATACCTTTATTCCATTTAATCATCTATTTTATCCAGAATTGACTTTGAATTTCTTGTGGCCAATTCAAAGGGGGGAAAAAATCTATACACTGATAAATACCAAGAAATATATGTCAGTGTCTGAACACAATTGCAAAGCAGGATATTCAAAAATATTTTTCAACAGTGGCGCTATCAGTTTTCACACTGAGGTCTCTTTTCTCATCACAAAGTCCTAGAAATAATTGAAAGATAGTTCTTTTTTTTAAAAGCAGCTACAGTGCTAAATTTCTGAGGACCAAAAGTCATAAGGAAAATCTTCAAAACTAAATGCAGAGAGGGATAAGTTAAAGAGGAAATGAGCAGCCCAGAATATAAGCAAGAGGCCAGGAAGTACAACCGACAAGGTAGTAACTCCAGTGAGGCCCCAGGAACAATGAACAAACAGCGAGAGACCAGTATACGGGGACACGTTTCAGTCCCTGGACAAGAGCATCCAAGGTGGCTTCTGTCCACTCCTCCCTCTCCCAGTACAGATGGCCACCGCACGTCTGTGTGGCTCTGAGAGCAGTGCCCTATTTGCTCAAATCCTGCTTCCTCAGAACCAAGGACGTGTGTTGGCCAATATATTAAATGAGAGGATAAAGTAAAGCATGTTTAAGCCAGAAAAAGATTTGAACTTTCTGGTCATGTGAATGCCAGCTCAACCAATCACCTGTCTCTTCCACATTAGGTCCCAGAAGCCCACCACATGGCTGATAAGCCTTTCTACGTCAAGCTCTCACAGGCCTGCCACCATTTCCCATGGGGATGATGTTTCTGGGTCCTCTCATGTTGTCTGTATAGAGGATTCCAGTCTAACCACACTAGTGATGCCTTCGGGAGTATGCCTTTGATTTTTTGCCAAACTGTATTTCAATCCCATGAGCTGTCAGAAAAAGTGGTAATGATATCTGCTTGTTTATATTCCACAGAGTTAGAAGCAGCATTAACAGCCTATAAAGAAGTAATCTTTTCACATTAGAGAGGTAATAGGTCATAGCTGTTAAGACTGTCAACCCTGAAACAAGGCTACCTAAGTAGCTCCACGTGCAATCTCAGGCAAGACACAGAATTTCACTTCACTCGGTTTCCTCATCTATAAAGTCGGGGGAAATAATAATGCCTACCTCTAGGGGTTTATGGAAACTACATGAGTTAATATGGGTAAAGCTCTTAAAATAGTCCCTGTCACTTAATGTTTAATGAACAGTAGCTATTAGCTGTTAAAATGAATTCCAGTAGAAATAGGAAAAACTTTCTAAATAGGATTTCACTCATTCTATTTTGAGACTTGTTCAAACTCCTTTCCTTTCTTTTAATTTTTCCTGTTTTCACTAATTTTGGCAGAGTCCTTCAAGGTTCAGTCATCTGTCTTCCCCTCATATGAAATGCTTTTCAGAAGGACTAGGGGTCCAGGGAGAAAGGCATCTAATTTCTGAGCTTCAGTTATTTTATCTCTAAAATAAGTCTAAATATGAATTTTGCTGAAAATAGACAACTTCGCAGTTGCCCATCTATACTGCCCATTGATAAAGTCCTTTTTTATTATTAAGTATCATCTATAAATTATAGGATGCTAACAATTTGGAAGAGGAAAGAACTTCATAGAGACAGAGGAAATCATGCAAATAACATTTTCTTTTCTGGGTTGACCTACATCTTGTGTTATTGCTTGTTTCTCCTGATTCCCAGAGACGTTTAAAACAGACTGGCGATTGCACCAGGTGACTCATTCAGATGGCAGAGCAAGTTGAGTTATGTTAATTGAGAGTGGCCACACCAATTGTCTGAGGTTGTATACATAGTTTTTCTTTGCTGCTTTGCCTCACATTCTTTCACTTTTAGGAGAATAATATCAGTAGCATAGTTCACTGGGATTTTGTGAGAATTAATGAGATTATGTAACCGTTTAAAAAAAGTCATTCAACATTTCAGGAGAAAGGCAACCAGCTAATGTTAAGTCCTGACATTCCAGCAAATGCAGGGAAGGAGCCCCTGCCCCACAAAACCCATATGATAGTGTTTTGCCACATTCTTCACTGAAAAAGATTGTATGTCTAGGGGAGTTATGAGAAGTTAGAAACCCTTCTAAGTTTTTTCTACCCAAAAATGTTTTGGGTGGTTCTTAATCATAGGGAAAAAAAATCATTGAAAACAATGACAGGAAACTGTGTTCTTGTCATTTTTGTAAATAAAAGAACCTTATAAGAAATGACAACTGGGTGTGAAAAAGTATTGTAGGTCATTTAGTTATCCACTAACACATAAGTCTGATGTTAAATTCTATTTTCAGATCCTTTACCAAAATACATGAACTTTTTCCGATATATTTTCCTGATTCAACTGATAGGTTGCTTACCTTCAATATATTTTCTGACTCTCTTTTAATAACACAAAAGCATAGTCTCTCCTGTAGTCCTTTCAATGCATTTCTGAAGAGTTTCTTTCGAAGGATGACACCATTCTGATGTTCACAAAACAATGCTTGTTTATATGTGAGTTCAATTTCCAGTGTGCAGGTTACCTTAAGTCTCAGTTGGAAAATCAGTGCTCTTCTGTATCTGATGCAATAATTAACAAGCCTTTTCAAGCACTTCCAACTTAGACTTTTTCACCTTCCTTAAAGTCACCGTAGTAGCTGCACTGAGACAAGGTGGCTTTTTTATTTAATGTCCAATGAGAACTCTGTAGGATTTAAATGAAAATAATAGTCTTGACCTCAATGTCTGATAGGAACGAAGCAAACTGTGGTACACTCCCAAACAATAAATGAACCCAAGAAGTGTGAATATTTCTATTAAGTAAGGATACTTTCCCATAACTCTGGGTTCTTTTCACAGACTATTTGATGATATCGACTTCACCACTTAATAACTTGTGCTGTATTCATGCGTTCTATTTCAGAAAGGGAGATTTCCACAGGCACCAAACAACAGCTCTTGGCTATACAGAAAGTAAATATTTTTTTCTGTAAGGAACAAAGCCTAAAATAAAAATGCAGTTTTCAAGAATTTTTTTTCAGTATTTACATACAAATTTTCTTATCATTTTGACAGTCCTTTTTGAACTCATTTTTTTTAAATAATGGGATTTTTTATCACAAGAGAAAGTATTTATTACCAGAATTTTTTTAAATACAAAAAACCCTGCAGGAAAAAATATACAATCAACTAAAATCCCAAACCTACATTAATTTGTGGTAAATTCAAGACTTAAAAAAAAAATCTTTATTTTTACTTTTTTTTTTTCTGGGGCACAGTGAGTCCTTACAATATAATTGAAAAAGTTATTCTTCTGTTACATTTATCATTGTTGCTATTTTCTCTGGTCTGTTTTTCATGACACAAACTCTTCAGATATTGGATCTGTTACCTGGCTGTACCTATCATCTCTATTTTTTTACCTTTGCATTTTTTCCATCTAAAAAGGCATCGTGACTGCATTCCACATTGCTGAATTTTTTTGTTATTCAGTTTTCCAATTTACCGACCCCAGTGTAGATTTAATATGCTTTTACATTTAGGGCTTCCCTGAAATTTTCCCCTTTTTGCCTAACAGAGGCCATATCTTGTTGCATGTTAAGACGTCCCATGTTTTTTGTTTTTTTCCCATAGAATACTACAGTGATTATTTCCCAAATGATATCCATCCTCTTACTACAGGGATATATTCTCTTTTCAGTAGTCCTTTTCTGCATGTGACTAATTTTCCTCCTCATTCTTTTGTGCTGTGCCCAGATGCAACCAGAGTAAGTTTTAGCCAATACCACAGGATGTGTTGGTTCTTTTGGCTCCATTTAAGTGATGCCCCTCCTCTCACGTGACTCTTCCTAGTCAACCATGTCCCATGTACCTGGGTTTAGGAGGATACAGATAGCACTCTCCTATTCCCATTTTTCCTCCCATTACTTTTCCACCATCATGGAAAAATTGTGCTCCTTTCAAAGCCACCCTGTCTCATTCTACCACAGTCTTCTTCTTTTCATTCATGACCAGCTGCTGAACTCCTAGAACTCCACTTCATTGACTGAAGATTTGGTACCCGGGTCTCTGATTTTCTTTTCTGCCCAAAGTACTAGTGAAGGCATTGTGTGCTTTCAGCCTTTATGGGGATAACCTATTCTATTCTCTGCCTTCAGCTTCTTTGACAGCCCCTCTCCATGCTGCACTAGCATTCCTCTCCCACGGCCACACTCCTCGCCATGTGGTGACACAGAACTACAACAACTCTGAAATGCTAAATTAAAATATTCCATATTATGTCCCTAGATTTGTAATCTTCTAGATCTCTAAACTGTGTATCCATTCCTATTCCTTCATCACCTCAAAATCTGTAGGTCTTTGACACCCTCAAATCTCTCCTCATTCAACTGCCACTTAGACTCACTCCCTTCCCTATGTTATATAAATTTAATAGCCCATCATTCAACTGGAAACAGTTATACCTTCACTTTTCACAACTCTCTCTCTGATGCCCATATCAGAAAAGAGGAGAACTTCTTGAGAACATAACAAAAACTGAGTCTCATGAAACTATACATTGGTGGTCATTAATATCAGCAATACCCTTGCAATTTTTCAGTGAATATTGTTATCACTTTATATATCTGACACACTACTTATGACCTTATTCACAATAGATAAATAACTTCTTATTTCACAAAAAAGAGGCAGCCGTCAGATGGGGACTTCCTCACCTTATTGACATCCAAAAAAATACTAACCTGTACTGACACAGCTAAGAAGTTCAGCAAATACTAAGCAAAAGAAATGAAGAAAACTAGACCAAGGTGCATCACAATCTATTGCTCAAAAGCAAGAAGTCTCAAAAGTATCCAGAAGGAAAAGACACACTATGCACATAAGCACAAAGAAAATGATAGCAGAGATTTCTTGGAAAAAAAATGCCACCAGGAGAAGAACAGAGCGACATCTTTCAAGTACTGAAAGAAAAAAAAAATTCAACTTAGAATTTTAAATTCAGTGAAAGCATAGTCCTAAAATAAAATAGTAGTAAGATAATACAAAAGCTGAAAGGGTTCATCACCTGCAGACTGCACTCTAAGAAATGTTTAAGGAAGTCCTTCAGGTACATGTGAACTGATATCAGACAGAACTATGGATCTAGAAGAAAATGAGAAACACTGGAAATATAGTCCCACAGAAATGATGGGAGAATTTTTTAAATGTAAAGTACTAGAAAATTGGGAAGAGTTTTATTTGGAAACTGACAAATTTCTGTAAGATAGAAGCCTATGGAATCATTAAGTGCTTCATAGCCTTGAACCCAAAATAGGTGAAGAAAAGAATGACCTCAGCAGAATTCCAGTTCACTCAAGATCATAGGGAGCTGAAGCTCAGAGTGGCAGTGGACCAGGTTGGTTGGTAACATGATCAAAGGGTTATGAGCTCCTACAGCCAGTGTTGTTGGGCCCAGCGTTTGTCCTTAAGCTAAATTACTTATTGGGAAATCTCAGCAATCTCAGGGACTATACTGACATGCAAAGAGGAACCTTAAGTAATTCCTAGTCTCCACGATACATCACCATGCAAGGTCATTATGAACTCTTTAGCATTTGACACTGCTGCCTCTCTTCATTTACACACATGACACTCCTAGTTTTCTTCCTTCCTAATTTACTTCATTCCAGATAACAAGATAGCAATATCCCTTTTCAGTAATTCATTAAAAAAAATGATTCTTTGGGTATCTTCAGCAAATGAAATCATTATGAACTACTGGTAAACAACAGACAGCATTTTTTATCAAAGTGAGTTTGACAGATTAGCAGTATAGACAATCAATGAATGTGACTTGCTGTTCTGAGAAGTGGTATTTGGTACATTGAGTTTAGGTAAATTTGATAAATTATTCTTGGCAAATACCCATCAGTGAACACAGATTCTACTTGCTCTGTCTACCCTTAAATGTTGGCTTTCCTTGGAATCCCATCCTAGGTTCCCTTCTTCACTCTAGAACAGAGTCTGAACAGATGCCTGTGGGCTGAATTTGTCCCCACACAGTTTTAGCTAATGAGCACAATAATTAGAATTTTTCTGTGTGTACATTAAACTCATTTTCCCCCATATATTTCTAGCTAATACTCCTTCTGTGCACTAAGAGAAAGTCACATCTCCATCCAGCCTATAGCCCTGATGTCATTATCATTTACTCCTAAACCTTCTACCCTCACATTTTATCATTAAGCATGTACATCATTTATGCCACAGATTTCTCTCCATCTGACCTGTATCCACTAGTAATTCCTTGAGTTCAGTTCACCATAATGTTATCCAGTTCCTGCCAAAGCTTCAAAATTGGTCTCCTTTCCTTTGGGCTTTTCCCTGACCTGAAAACACAGTGTGCTTTTCTAAAATGAAAATATGATTGTGCCACTCCTTTGATTACAACTGATAAATGGCTCCAAACTGTTTTTATGTATAGCAGAAACATTTAGTTTTGATATACAAAGACTCTCATGATCTCTTACCTATTGACCTGCATTTGACTCAGGACATTTTCTCCCAGTCACAAAGGGGCTTTACAAATGAGTAGTTAGATTCAGGTCTTTTTTCCTAAGTCCATTCTGCCCTTCTTCCACAGTAAAGAGATTTAGCCAGGCTCAGGGCCATCCTGCTAGAGACGATGCATTCTAGCCTCCCTTGCAGCTATGTTAATACCAATGGAAGATGAGTGGCAGTGATACATTAAACCCCTGAATCACTTCCCCAAAAGACAATTTTTGGCACAGTCTTCATCTCTCTTTCTTCCCATGGGCTAGAAAGGAGACAAAGAGATGAGTCAGTGGTAAAGAGGCAAATGAGGACAATGTGCTGGGAACTGTAATATGGAAGAAACTAGACCTAGCTCTTCCTGGGATCAGAGCTGCTTTCTTGCCTTAAACCACCCCCAAACTCCAGCCTATTACATATCAGAAAACACATTTTTTTCTCTTTCAGCTACCATATTTTGGAGTCTTTTTGTTACACTAGTGTAGCCTTCAATTTAACCAATACAGTAGCTGAAGCAAAAAGGTTTATACATGTCCAATATACAAAATATATTAAGAAGAACTTGTAAATGTAGTTGCAAAAAAATATAAAAGAATGAATATTTCTATGTCTTGAATACTTAACTCTTAAATAAGTCTGTACAAATTCCAGTTAGCTAAAAGACCACTGGAGTCACTCATTGCTGGACCCAGGTACATTTATCTCCTCTTACTGGGACACATTTCCAATCTTCTCATAGAAGAAAAATCCTACTGATCTTTCAAATTTTAACATAACTGTCACTTCATAAAGATAATTTTTGCTAGGTTCCATTCCATATCCAAATTTAGAGACCACGACTATTGCTTCTCATGTGCACCGACCCCAATGCACAGATCTGTTTAGTTGCCTGCTCATGACTAGATTGTGTGCTTTGTAAAGGTAGGGGCAGTGTCTGTCATCTGTGATTGGTTCAATGCTTGATACATAGTAGACTCTCAAAAATATATATATTTGTTGAACCAAAGTTATATAGCTTAGGTAATGAATCCCCTTTTATACCTTATGCCTGTCAACAGTTGTGTAAGTTTCAACTAAACAAGAGTATGTCAAAGTCCAAGAAGCTGTACTCATGGCCCCCAGTCATAACTCCCTTCCTTTCTAAAGACAACCATTATCTTGAGTTCTAACACCATTATCCTGAGTTCAAATACTAGGTTTGTTTCTTTTTGAGGTTTAATAATTGGAATAATTCAGTATGAAAATAAGTCTAATTCATTTTGGGCTGCTACAACAAAATACCACGAACTGGCTTATGAACAGCAGACATTGACTTCTCACGTTCTGGAGGCTGGATGTCTGCGATCAGGTCACACAGTCAGCTTCTGGGGAAGCCCCCTTCGGGGTTGTACACTGTCGACTTCTCGTTGTATGCTCACAGGGCAGAAAGAGAATGAGCTAGCAATCTGGGGCCTCTTTTATAAGGGCTTCGCTGTCATGACCGAATCACCACCCAAAGCCCCACTTGGCTTGGAGGACTTGATACATCGAGGTTAGGATTTTTGATGTATGACTTTTTGGGGAACATAAATATTAAGTCTATCAATTATGGACAGAAGGAAGGAAGGAAAGAATAGAAGAAGGAGTATCAAGTGATATGACTGTGGTAAAATTTTGGCAATTTCAGTTGGAAGCTCAGTTATATGGGAATAATTAAGGTAAAAATATCATCTGTTCACATATGATTTTTATTCTTTTCAGATTCCTGCTTTTATCATTATTACTTTTTAAAATACATGGCTTCTGGCTCATAGTGAGAAATATAAAACAAAAACGATCTCTGGTTTTTAATTGTGGGATTAACAGATTAAATGAACAAATCTTGAAAATTAAGGCTTGCCAATGTTCTCTCTTACAAAACTCTTTTAAGTGAATTTTCTTCAAAAATCACTTTCCACCATTTGAATTCTAATAGCTGATAGCCACAAACTTCATAAAAATTAAGATTGTGAGTTATATTCAACCAGTGTGTAGCACTGTAAACATTTTTTCTTTCTTTACCACAGGTTATTTACCAGCATCAGAGACCAATTTACACAAGTGACTTCCTTGAATACGATCTCCTAGGAATAGGCTTTCTCTCTGTCACGTCTTTTACTTCCTGAATAATAGGGTCCACAAAATGCTTTACTATTGATATATTTATAAAGTATTTCAGAATCCCATTAGGATTGTAATTGACACTGAATGATATCATCTTCTTTTAAATATAAAGATATCTGTTTTCCTTGAAGTAAGAAAACAAGCAGGTATTTAAAAAATAGAGTGTAGTTCCAAATATCTTTCTTCTGCCTTTAACTGTCTTATAATTCAGCAGGTAATATTCAGTCATCTTTTGTTAATTTAGTACTCAAAAGTGGATTTGTACTTATATAGAATTCTACGTATCTCCACACTCTTGGTGTTTGACTTTGAAAGAGTATGAATAGATTTGAATACATTTTTTATAAACTTGACTGGAAAGATACATTTTATATTACTCCATTTTCTTTCTACCTTTAAAGACATGTATATGTACACATTCACACATACATAAATAATATATATATATATTCAAATAAAATGTGTATAGCCATATATATAGAGATAGATACAGGTATAGATATAATTAGCTCTTTTCTTACTTATTTTTCCTTAACTCATTTGTAAACAGAAGAAAAAACCTGTTTTATTAAAAATTACTATTATAATGATAATTAACTTCCAAGACTTGTCCTTTGAACCTATTGACTTGGTATAACTTGAGACAATCTTCATCCATCTTATAAAAGTTAAGGAGTGAAATAAATCTGAAACCTGAAAAATCTGTATATTAGTATTTTTAAAGTGATGGAATTTGACCTCAATATTGTTAATCTTAATTTTAAAGTAACATGAGTGAAAAACTAAATTCCAGCTCAACCAGCACCAAAAAATACACTGGGCTAAGTGAAATTAGGCAGAGAAAGACAAATACCATATAATTTCACTTATTTGTGGAATCCAAAAACAAAAGACAAAAACTGAACAAAACAGTCGTAGACTCATAGACACTGAGAAGTGACTAGTGGTACCATGGGAGAAGGTTGGGCTGTGGGGAGGGGGAGGGGCATAAAGGGGCACAAAACTTCTCCATCATAATATGAGTTGGTCACAGGGATCGTAGTACAGCATGGAGAATATAGGCAATGATTCTGTAACATCTTCCTATGTTGACAGATAGTAACCACACTAGTGTGGATGAGGATTTAACAATACAGGTAATTGTTGAACCACTGTGTTGTATTATTGAAACCCATAAATGATTGTATATCAATGATACTTCAATAGAAAAAAAAATTCACAGACAAAATGTATAGACTTCCAGTTATCCACCTGATCAAAATGAGGAAATAGAAATAATCCAGTTTCCACTTTCTGATTAAGGCAATCAAATCATTCCCCAGCCTTCTTTCTTCAGACCAAACCACTCCAATTTCCTTCTTTCTTTTATTAGCTGGATTTTAATCACCTTTTTGGCACTCGACAGCAAAGCTATAAAATGTAGCCTCTGAGAAAACTAGAGTGGAAAGATAAGAAGTTAATCCAAACTGTAGGTGGATGAAATCCAAACCGTAGCAAGCTTTTCACGGTCCCTATTCATTGTAAAATGCAAGACATAATAAAAAAGTTCACCACATTATATTTAAATTCAATATTGCTGTTTTACTGTACTCAACTCTCATGCTAGTTCTCTTAACTGTGGTTTTTCACTAAAGTTTTTTGCTATACAGTTTGCAACTCCTAAGTTTTTGTATTATATCTGTCATTGTCATAATTGTAGTGTTTAGTGTCTTTTTCCTCCTAAATTATAGTTCTATATTTATTTAAATTTCTCTTTTGATCACCTAGCATATTCGCCATGATTACTTAAGTCTGATCATTCATTTAACTACATTTGTATAGCCTTATTCTGTCCATGAATAACTCCTCTATATTCCAATTATCTCTCAACTCATTCATCTTTATAAGAATGGCCAACATTAACCACAAAAGCCAGTGAATTGGTGGGAGGAGCCCTCAGCCAGACCAAGTCAGAAAAACCAACTCAATCAAACAGTTCAGAGCTGGTAAGGAGGGGAATCAGTGTAATACCAACTTCCTGGTTGTCAAAAGCTGCAGTCAGATCAGAACTTTCCCCACTGAACCTGTAGATACCTTAGAATCCATCTCAACACAAACACAGAGGAGCCACTCAGTCTTTAAGGAATCTATTTGCTGTCTTATAGATTGATGCATACATTCAATTGGCAGATGCAAAAATAGCAAAAAACAAATATCTATTGAATGGATATAATATTTTATATGTATTGGGGAAAATATAAATATGGATTTTTTTTTCCTAGAGCAAGTTTTTTTATGAAAGGTTCTTGACCATATATCTAAAAATCCTGAAATGAACTTAAGACCATTAACTCTCCAAATTTTATGCACCATTTTGTATATAAATGTGAATGTACATGTGTGTATCATACTAAGAGAGAAGTTATGGTTTTCCCAGTATTCTTAAAGTTATCTATGACTTTGTCTGTTCTAGACCCACTCTTCCACTAGAGTATAACTTAGGATAAATATCTCACAGTAATAATGGTAAAACTATCCATTTTCAACAAAATGTAGGCTGCTAATTAAACAAAATATTGGATTCTGTAGTATTCAGACTATACTTTTTTAGAAATGATCATCAGGGCATACTCATAAGAACAGCTGTGGCTCCTAGATAGCTTGGTATTTGCCGCAGTGAAATATACAGTAGGATCTGTGTCTATCTTCATTTATTCTTCTCTTCTCAATGGCTAATACAGTGTTGGGAATATAATACAGCTCAGCCAAGTTGTGGTGAGTGAGTGATTGAATAAAGGAATTCATGCTATTGATGAAGTTTTAATGCCGTGTGGATAAAGAATGAATAACTATTTTAGTACAGGGGCTTAAAAGTTAGGACTTGGCCAGGTTTCAAATTAAATTTCTCATAAACTAAATAAATGTGATATTTTTAAGTACATGTAGAGATGCAGAGATATGACGGTCAACTCAGAAAACAAAGCTGAATTACCTTCTGATAAGGTCATATAATACATACATAAATATATCAGAAAACTTAATGTTGTAAAGCTAAGTTTCACATTCCTTCCCAAAAAAGGACTCAAATTATAATATATGTAATTTTATTTAAAGAATAAAATTTTATTTAAACAATAATCTTAAGAAGGCAAAAATATATACAAAAAATCTGTAAAAGGGGCAACATTTAAATAGTGATTTTGCATAATTTTATATCTGTGGCCTTGTATTTTTTTTCTGGCATTTCCCAAATTTTGAAATTTTACTGTATCCACATTCTACAGGCCTTTCTGCTTCTTTACTAGTACCCTAGACTCTATTATCAGCACAGAAGCTTGAAAGATTCTTCTGAAATATAACTTAGATCCTGTCACAGCTCTGCTTGAACTGGGATGGCTCACAAGGTCTTCACATAGACTACAAGCCCTTGTCTGACCTGCCCTCCAGCTTCATCTCCTACTGCTACAGCCCCTTGCTTTGGCTGCCCCACCCACATGAGGCTGCTTGCTCTTCCTCTAGATCATGTCCAGAACATTCTAACTCAGAGCACTTGACCCAGTTGTTTCCTCCACCTGGCATACTCTTCCCTTAGCTATCTGCTTGGTCAGTTTCTTCTCCTCAAGGCTGTTCAGCTATCCCGACTCAATGAGGCCTTCATTCTGACCACCCTACTTACTATCACCTGCCCAGCAAACCACCCACAAGCACCTACGTGCCTTATTGACTGTTTTTACCCTGGTCAACTTTTTCTTATATCTAAAGCATTTATCATTTATCACCAAAGGTATATAATAATTTGCCAATTTATTAAGCTTATTAAGTGTGTGTCTTTCCCCTCCTACCTCTAAATATAAGAACCACCAGATGTTTGTCTGGTTCCTTCATTGTTATATCCGAAATTCCTTGTAGAGTTCTGGGCCCATAGTATGTACTGAACAAACATTGGTTGAATAAAATAAAGCTTTATTGAAACATTAAATGTTTTAAAGCTAAATGACAAAAAAACATTCTTTCTATTCTACTCCATTATTGAAAGCAGAAATAAAGGAAAGTAGGAAGCTGTAATACAGGGAAAGAGAGAGAGGATGAGATAAAAGGGGATTTGCATTCTTTATAAATGACCTCATTATAGCTGCCTTTTCTGATAGTGTCATCCTTCCAAACAACACATACATGACTGTCCTCATTCCCCTCTCCAACTGAGACTTAGGACTTGACTTTTTTTTCTAATCATCAGTGTTTGAACGTCATAGTAAGTTGCAGTAATATGACTGCATTCTGATAACCTTATTAACTTATTAATGTGGATGTGGATAAAGAAAATGCTGTCAACCATTAGTCTCCATCCTCCTTTTCATTAATAGCATATGTACAAGATAATCTGCAAGGCTTAAATTTCACAGAAGCACAGATCCTTGGAGTCTGAATAAATCTTAAAGACATCCTATTCCCTGTCTGATTCTTAAATCCCTTCAATTCACTGTCTCTGAAAGCAGCCTATTCTATTTTCATATATTTTGACTCTTCTTGTTGGGACACTCCATCAGCCATACAGGCGGCTTCACATACGGTCCCAATTCTGCCCTTGAGGCAGAACAGATAAAGTGTCTTCTGTTTTACCAAAGACCAGCCCTTGTATTTGAAGACAACTCCCACTGGCTTTAAGTCTTTTTTTGGTATGTCTTCTTTAGAAGGCTTTATATAATTCAAAGCTTCCTCAGCTTTCTAAAAGAGCTCTACAAACTCTAATTTGCCAAGTATTCCTGATCAGTTGAGTAAGATTACCACCTCTCTTATTCTCAATATTTTACTTCGTTCAGTATATAAAACAATTTTTTTAGCATAAATGGCAATTACAACATTTAGCCATTCAGTTATTTGGTAAAACACTTCAATAAAAATTATAATCATGAGAGTGATCCAAATTTCAGTTATTCCTTGGATTAAAATCTATAAGAATACTGTGGTCCTAAAGAGACATATGTATAAAAAAAGAAAGAATTCAGGGTTACATCAGGTAATAGTTGATCAGAATTAAATGGAATAGAATAGAAACCTGAGAAATAGACTCCCATAAATAGTCAATAGACTTTTGATGAAGGAACAAAGGCAATATGATGGAGCAAAGATAGTGTTTTCAGTAAATGGTCTTGGAACCACTGGACATCCACATGCAAAAGGTGAATCTAGACACAGATCTTAGAGCCTTCACAAAAAGGAACTCAAAATGTGCTCCATGAAGGAGGAGTGGTCAGATGCCAAAGGGAGGTCACGTTAGGTGAGAGCTCACAACTGAGTTTCCACTCTGGCAATATGAAGTCCTTTCCTAAATTCAACCCAGAGATGGGTGAAGAAAAGCTTAAACTGAGTAGGTTCAAGGAAAGAGAGGGAGAGAGAGGGAGAGGGAAATACTGAGGATGTGGGAACAGATAATATGGACAACTTTTGAGAGAGAGATTTTTGCAAAGAGAAGCAGAAAAATGAAGTAGCTGGAGCGGGGAATGTAATTAAAAGAAGGGGTGTTTTCTTAAGGCTGAAAATATTTCATCATGTTTGTATGTTTATTGGAATAACCCATTCGGGAGTAAAATTTGATGATTCCAGGGAGAAAAAAAGATAATTATAGGAGCAAAGACCTTAAATAGAAGACAGGACATGAGATCCAGTATTCAAGGGAAAAGTTTGGCCATACTGAAATGGTGACATTAGGGGCTCAGTAACAACTATTAAACCAAATCATTTTATACATCAAAATCTATAAAGTTATTTATTGCTCTTATTATCAGAGGCGTCTGATAACTTTTGTTCAAGTGTGTTTAATCAAGGACAAGGATTTTCAATGTGTGTGTATATATATTTGGTGTGACTTGTTTCTAAAATACATCCTTCATCCTCATCGCATGCACAGATTAAATTTTCTGGCAAATATCAACTGGAAAAGACACTATTATCTGAGGTCAAGTCATCTGGCGTTTCTCAGACATGAGGTGGTGTCTTTGTTGGTACTATTCATCCAACAGTGTCTTCTGGAAGCCAGTGCCTCAGTTTTTTTCTTCCTTGATAAATCTAGACAAATCTACAAAGGAGTTCTCAGCCAGAATATATCAATACTACTTCAACTTCATTTTAATCATCGTAAAATTCTCTTTTAAAAATGAAGTACAAAGTTTTAGACTTTGGAAATTTTTAAAATTAAATTATCATATCCACACAACTACCATCATACTCAATGGTAAGAGATCTTTCAGAACAAGACAGGGACATCACCTCTGCCATTCATATTCAACATAATATTGGAGGTTATAGCTAGAGAAGGCAGGCATGAAAAAGAACTAAAACACAACCAGACTGGAAAGGAAGAAGCAGAACCATCTCTGTCTCTAGATGACATGATCATCTATCTAGAAATCCTAAGATTCCACAAAAATACAATTAGAGCAACACTGCAGAACATAAAGACACAAAAAACAGGTGCACTGCTATATACAGTAGCATGAACAATTCAAAAAGAAAATGAAGAAAATTCCATTTACAGTAGTATCCCAAAAGTACATATACTTAGAATAAATTTAACCCAGAAGGCAAAAACTTGTACAGTGAAAACTACAAAACTCTGCTGAAATATATTAAACATAAGTAGGTGGAAAGACATCCTCTGTTCATGAATTTGAACACCTAACATTGTTAAGAATACAGTATTACCCAAAGCAATCTACAGATCCCATGCAATTCCTGTGTGAATCCCATTGGCAGTTTTTGCAGAAATAGATAAACCCATTCTAATTTTCATATGCAACTGCTTAGGATCCTGATAGTCAAACAATCTTGAAAAAGAACAAAGTTGGATGTCCTGATTTCAAAACATACAATAAAGCTATAAAAGAATACAAAAGTAAAACAGTGTGGTACTAGTATAAGGAGAAACATAGACCAATAGAGTTGAGTAGAGGCCCAGAAATAAACCTCCTATATAAGATCGAATGATTTTCAACAAGGTGTCAAGGCCATTCAATGGGGGAAGGATAATCTTTTCAACAAACGCATTCTTTCTTTTTCAATCTATATATCCATATAGATGTGCATCACATTTTCTTTATTCCCCTGTTGATGGACACTTAGGTTGTCTTAGTTACTGTGAGCAATGTTGCAGTGAGCATGAGAGTACAGACATCTCTTCAAGATTCTGATTTCATTTCTTTTGAATATGATTGCTGGATCATATGGTAGTTATTCTTTCAATTTTGGGAGGAATCTCCTACCATTTTCCATAACAGCTGTACCAAGTTACATTCCTGCCAACAGTGTACAAGGGTTCCCTTTTCTCCACATCCTTGCCAACACTTTTCTTGACTTTTTGGTAATCATCCTAACAGATATGAGGTGATATCTCACTGTGATTTTGATTTGCATTTCCCTGATAAATTAGTGATACTGAACATCTTTTTCCTGTACTTTTTGGTCATCAGTATATCATCTTTGGAAAAAATGTCTATCTCAGGTCCTTTGGCCATTTTTAATTGGGTTGTTTTATGCTACAGAGTTTGATGAATTCCTTACATATTTTAGATTTTGACCCCTTATCAGATATATGGTTTGCAAATATTTTTGTCCATGGAGGACTTCACTTTAGATAAGTGTACTGTGATGTCAGCCCAAGAACTAATTACTTGTGATTGAAGACTTTCATATGTGGTATATAGTTAACCTTTCAAATACTACAGTTGTATATAGAATAACTAAACAATTTACTATTTAAACCCTAGATATTTTTATGAGTGAAAGAAAGCACTATTAATTATTATGCCAGGACAACTGGTATCTAGTCACTTAGTCATATATCACATGTGGGCCAGGTCCCTTTTCTTAGAAGAGCAGTATTTCTTTGAGTTATCAAGATTTCCAGGATGACTTGTCATCCTAGGAAAATGGTGAGGACAAATGAAAATTCCAGTGCAGAAATTTGCTTCCTTCTGTCACATATAATATTCTTTAAATGCAAATATTTTACTGACTGGCATAATAGATGCCTATGCTCCTGCAATACTTCACTAAGAAAATATTTACAGAGGAGTTCTAAGGGCACAATTTGCAATTAAAATCACAGAGCAAATCCATTATTACTTACTAGAAAGGTTTGCAAATGAGTAGAATTTACTGTATGTCATTAATGTTTTAGTAAGAGCAACTCCTGCAAGCTAAGCAATAGGGGCTATCCAAATGGATTATGAGGGCTTTTTGGTAAAGCACATTTTTTTTTAAGGACAGAGTTATTTTTCTTAAATCATTATTTCCAACGAAGCACTGATTTTTATTATTGTACCTAGCAGGGCCATTTTGAAAGGTAATTATCCCAGAAAAAAAATAATTTGAAAAATACATAGTTACATGTACTGAATCACCCCCATAATAATGGTGAGAATGGGAGTTTTTAGAAAGATATAAATGAGCAGAGTCAACAAGAATTCGTAAACACAACATGTCCAAGAAATACTCCGCAGTTGTGGAATGGAAATCTGGAGCAGGACAGAAGACAGAAGTTGCTGAGGAGAGATGTTTATTCACTAGTCCTGAGGACATGCCTCCCAAGTGGAGAGAGAGCTGTGAGAGTACCTCCTGGCGTCTCCCTGCCTCTTCCCATCCTCATCCTCGGGCAGCACTCAGCTCAGCCTTGCCACGTGCTTCTCCCACCGGGGAGAGCTCTACCAGATCAGTTACGTCTGGGGCAGCTGGGTGCTTGTGCAGCTCTGGGATTCTGGGTTTGGAAGTTTCTGGTTCTGCACCAACTTAAAGCCTCAACCAGCAATTGTGGGGATATTCTGATGCCCCTCTTTCTGGCTCAAGTGGCTCAGAACAAATGTGGTAAAGAGGTGTGCTATTCATGGAGACCTTAAGAGACCACAACATTTGAATGAGGGTGATTTTTCATCTCACAGCTGAGATTTGTGATGATTTCCAGGTGAGAAGAGAGGCATGGCTGGAGAGGAACTGGTCTCATCATGCTTTTCCTCATTCTGCAAGTATATATATGTTCTCCTTCTCATCAAAATTGTTCCCATATCTGTCAATATCGTAGACATGGGAGTTTAGGTAGTAAGGGGCAAAGTAATTGAAGGGAGGAAAGGGGGAGAAAAAAAATAAGAAGGATCTACATTGGCCAGTTATATCAGTATAAAAATCTCAAATTCTTACAATAACATTAGTAACTAGTTAAAATTATCTCAAGTCCATAGATGAAGACTGTTTCCTTTATCTGTTGCTATCTAATAAACCACCCAAAATTTGGGGGCTTCAAAGATTAATGATATATTCATTCTCATAATTCTTTCTTGTCTGGTCTCAGCCCTGAGGTTTCTCTGCTCTGTTTGGGGATGGCTGGGTTCACTCATATGGCTCTATGCCAGAGAGTTTCATTCATGTATCTGGTGTCTCAAGTGGAATGGCTGAGGTCAACAGAAACAGGATGAGCCTCTGTTTCCAGTAGGGTGGTTGGCCTTCTTACATGATGGCTCAGAGCTCCAAGAGCGTGAAAGCAGACACTGCCTGAACTCTTAAGATCTCATCCCAGAGCTTGCACAGTATCCATTCTCCATATTCTATTGATCTAGCAAGTTGTAAATCTGGCTCAGATTTGAAAGTAGGAAAAACGGACTCTGCTTCTTGGTAGGATGAGTAGCATGTATGTAAAGAGATGGTTGGAAGCCTTTATTGAAAACTTACAAAGAAATAAAATGTCAGAGAAGTTAAACAATTTGTTCAAGATCATCTTGTTACAAAGTGGCATGTCTGGTATTAAACTATCGTGTTTGTCTGATTCTAAAGCAAGGCCTCTCAGTTTTACCAGTAGTTTCCAAATTGTGCTTCACCTTGTTACAACCCCTACAGGTATCCATGAGTCCCCGGGGGGACCCTGACTGGAGTAGATCCCACCCACTTAGCCATATGATAATATGTTCTTTATGCATGGATTTCTTTGAAGGGAAGCTTCAGAAGCTAAACAAATTTGAAAATTAGCACCCTACACTTCATTTGCTTTCCTTGAGAATTGAAAGCGGTAGCCATATTCTCAAGCTCTCTGCAGTCACTAAAAAGTGGGATAGCAGAATTTTGGTCATGAAAGACACTGGAACATTCCTCCAGTCTTAAGGATCTTTGTTGCCATGTCTGCAGGTATAAATATAAAAGTTCCTTCAATATTTCACCACCAAATGGTCTTAAACAACTCTTCAGATAACTTTTTCAGCAAAATTTACCATCTAAAAACCTTGCTTTTAACACCACAGTGTAAAATAACTTTCTTTGCAATTAAGAAATTTTCTTAACCAGTTTCATTTGGCACCTTATATGCTTCTGTATTATTTTCATCTTCTGTCAGTTGATGGATGTGAAGGAAATAGTCTGTGAAAATTATATGGTCCATAAATAAAAGAAAATAATTTGGCTGAAAAAAATTATATTGCATTTTAAAATCAAATAGGTACTTGTTTGAATAAGTTCCTACTCTAGTAACCCCTGCTACTGTTCTGTTCTTCATACAGAAATATTCAAGAGATGCATAAGATTACCTCAAATATAATTTTTATTGGAAGAAATGAGAATATATTTTTGATGGATCTGATGTGTTTACTAATAACCCAGATCAAATCAATTGTGAATAAGAGCATTAAATTCATTTAAGTCAAGTTAAATGAATATGGACAAGTTTTAGAGACAAATCTCATTTTACTTATTTGTGTTCTCCATTCATTAGAATAAAAATAACCAAGATAAGATCAACAAAGGAGGTCTTTTCCCTTCCTTTTTACAATATCTATAGAATATGCATCCCTGTAGAGCTTATAGAAAAGCAAATATTTTTGAAATTTTGAGTAGATGACATTTACATTTGGGAAATGGATTTTATTATATACACTAGATTTGGATATTGGAATAGCAAAACTGGGAAGAACATTAAAGTGATCTGGTTTATCTTTAATTTTAGTTTTATTCCCAAAGACTTCTCTCCTTTAAATATCTTGTCTAAGTTAAAAGTAATCCTAGAGAAAATATCAGGTCATTTTTTGCTCTACCTTGCTGCAGTGCACCTTGGTTTTCTCTCTTTGTGTTTCTCTTATCACTCAATATAAAGCTTCAACTTTCATATCACAGTAGAGAGGAAGTTGAAACATAACATAAGATAATTCAGGTGTGTGGGGAGGCATACTTATCATAAATCAATCTTTAATAACTGACTTAATATATCCAAGCCTAAGCTTAAATGGGGTACTGTGTCATTTTACTAAATGCTGTCATATTTTGGCATTTTTTCCTATTCTCTAAGAAATGATAGAACACCATAATTTTTCCCCCTAAACCTGTCAATGCATCCAAATTCTGATTTGAAGACTTTAAAAATAACAAATGAATTGAATTGTGAGTACGTTTGAAATAATGTTCTTTTATTTCATTGCATTAGAGTGTGCCCAGCAACCTGTATGTAGAACATTAGGCAAGTAAATTCTGCTCAGCACAATGTCCTAAGATTTATTCTTTTCACGTACATTATTCTCATCAACTTAGAAGATGATAGATATTCTTACTTATTACTGAAGTGCACACAGCAAGATTGTATTCAACAAAGTTTACATAACTATCTACATAAAGTTATGTATTAATGCAGCCAAACCTTTAAGAAAATTCTCTTTCCTTCTATAACTATGCTTAATAAAATCAGGATGTGGAAATAAGTAAATACCTAACATAATTTGAAATTAAATATAATTTTCATTCCTAAGAAGAGAAAAATATTTCCTGTTAATAACATATCATTTGTGATGTAACTGAGCACATGACAACAAATTTTCTAATTGTCCGTTTATCAAATGTTTTCCTGATTCCTTTTATTTCTTAAGAAAAAGTAAGGCATTTGCTCTTCGTGGATATCATTTCAAAGACAATCAAATGACCTCCAACTCCCTGTGCTCTGGAACTTTTTAAAATGCTATTTCAATGGTGCATTCATCATGTAGCACTAGCTCATTTTTTATTTCATTTATTCATTCAACAACTACTTAGTGTATGACTAATATGTAGAAAGAATCATTAAGTTACAACCCTTGCCCTTGATAAACTTGCCACTGATCTAGCAGGAGGAAAAAATAAATGGTTACTCTGTTAGCCACAAACAACTGACTAGTTCTTGCTGCTTCTTACATGGATGGCATAATATATATCAATGGAAAAAAAAATAAAGCTGTACATTTCTCCCTTCCACTTAGATGTACTTGAATGTGATCAAGAAAAACATGAAATATTAAAGCTGCTAAAGACTGAGGTCTGAAATGAATGTTTTCCCCCCTATTTTAAAATAAAGCACATTAATTAATTTTTGGCAATGCAAAGTGAAACACCTAGCCAAGTAGGTGATAGAAGCAAAATTACTTTGTATGAAAATGAAAAGACAGAGATTCATTTGAAGCATTTAGAAGATGAGATGGTTTATACCAACATTCCAGTTAAGAGTAACTCAAAAACAAGGACAAACTATACAATATATTTTGAACACATCAGGCAAGAGAAAAGATGACCCAGCATTAGAGTGAAGTTAACCTGGAATCTGAGGCTGCCTTTCCTCCATATGTTTTTACTGAATCTGAAGCAGATACTAAGCAACTGAGAAGCTGACCATAGGTTTCAGAAGACTCATGAAACTACAAGGAGAAAAAAATGTGGATTTTCCAGCCATCAATAAAGAATAATTTTGATCAACCCAACAAGGTAAACAATTAAAAAAGGATGGTCTGGAAATTCAATAAACAAAAACTAAAAGCCAGTGTTGAATTATCTCAAGTATTGATTGCATTAAGATCATCTAATACTACAATTGTCCCTCAAGCAATAGCCATTCAGAAGCACACATCATACATCTCTGGAGAAAGATAACATCATCCAGAGCTTCAAATTATCCCTACTTTCTTTTCCCATGCCATATCCAACATGCAGTCAAAAGTATCAGGCATATGAGAAAATAGTACTGTTAGTGAAAAGCCAAGGAAACAACCTGACATTTAAATATATCTACAGGGGATCCAGATAAAGGAGATATCACACAGATTTTGAAACATATTTTCTTAATATGCTCAAGGAATTAAAATATGTGATTAAAAATTTTGACAGAATACTGAAAACTATAAAGCTATAAAGAGAAGTTAAATGTAAACTCAAAACTGAAAAATGTAAAAACTAACTTAAAAACTCATGGATGGTTTTGGTTCAAGATAGTGACATAGGGAGATCCTGAACTTACCTCCTCCATGGACACACTGACTCTAGAACTTACCTCTTCTATGGACATGCTGAGTCTAGAACTACATATGGAACAATTTCCTCTAAAAAAGAAAACCTTAAGGCTGGCTGAGTGATGACTACACAATGAGCAAATAACGAGAAATGCACATCAAAGCTAGTAGTAGGAGAGGCTGCTGCACAGTATCACCATAAACTTCACCCCTGCTATGGCAACTGACATAACTATTAAAAATACAATAGGCTTCTTGGACAAGCATAAAAGTTTGAAATATGGCCAAGAGCTATGACAGGGCTGAACAAAATGTTTAGTCTCCTACATGAGGCCACTCCTTTGAGACTGGGAGAGTTGGATGTATCTACTGTATAGAAACCAACACAGAGAATCAAGAAAAATGAAGGGGCAGAGGAATATGTTCCTAATGAAAAACAAGATAAAACCCCAGAGTGGGGTGGGGGGGGGAAACTTAGTGAAGTAGAGATAAGTAATTAACCTGATAAAAAATTCAAAGGAATGGTCATAAAGATGTTCATTAAACTGAGGAAAAGAATGGATGAAAACAGAACTTCACCAAAGAGATGGAAAATATAAGAAAGTACCAAATGGAAGTCACAGAGCTGAAAATACAGTTACAGAAATGAAGAATATAATAACTAAACTGCAAAATACACTAGAGGGTTTCAGCAGCAGAGTAGATGAAACAGAGGAAAGGATCACTCAGCTTGAAGACAAGACAGTGGGGCTCATCCACAGGAACAAGGAAAAAGAATGAAAATAACTTGAGGGACTATGGAACAACATCAAATGAATGAACATTCACATTATAGGATTCCCAGAGGGAAAAGAGAGAAGAAATCTAATTTGGAGAAATAATGGCTGAAATCTTCTCTAATATGGGGAAGTAAATAGACATCCAGATGCAGGAAGCTCAAAGAGTTTCAAATAAAACAAACCCAAAAAGACTCACACCAAGACACATAATTAAAACGTCAAAAGTTAAAGTAAGAAGAGAATATTAAGAGCAATAAGAGAAAATCAGCTTACATACAAAGGAATCACCATAAGACTATCAGAATATGTTTTGGCACAAATCTGCAGGCCAGAAAGGAGTGGCAAAGTATTCCAGGTGCATAAAGAAAAATTTCCAAACAAGAATACTGGACCTGGCAAAGTTGTCATTCAGAATTGAAGGAGTGAGAAAGAGTTTTCCAGACAAGCCCAAGCGAAAAGAATTCATCACCATTGAACCAGCCTTACAAGAAATGTTCAAGGGACTTATTTAAGCTGAAAGAAAGGGTGCTAATTAGGAACAAAAAACATGAAAGAATAAATCTTACTGAAAAAGAAAATTTATAGGAAATGTAGCAGATTAATTATAAAGGTAACATGAAATTTAAAACACAAAAGTAGTAAAAATAAGTATGATTAAAATAATTACAGGATACACAAGGATACATATGCAAGGGTTGTAAGAAAGGAAATGACATTTTCTGATTTGTATTTTTAATACAATGCTCTATTGACATTTTTTGGGTTTGGTTTGAGGCTGAAGACTGGAGTCAGACCAAACAGGAAGCTATTACCTTTACACTAGATGAAATAAGATAAAAACCCATCTAGCAGAGTAAAGATAGGGATATGAAGGAAAACAGAAATTAAAACATACTGAGGAGATAAAAATAGTTCAAGTTTAACTGTTTAAATGTGAGAGAATGTGGGAGGAGGGCTGTGGGATGATTTCTATTTCTAAATTGGCTGTGATAATCAGCTTCTTAGACCCTCAGTTTCCCGGTTTGTAAGATCATGTAATAATAGATACATCAAAGGATTAAGTGCGATTTCATAAGGAAATCCTTTGGGGATAGCCTGATTCAGATAAGGTCCCTGTGCAGGTTCTTCTTTCTGCAGATATGTATAAGAAAGGTTCTTCTTCCTGCAGATATGTATAAAAAAACAATAAGGAAGAATTTCTAAACTTCACAGTTGTCCTGTTGGTTTCTGTCTTATGGAGTAAGGAAAGTGAATCACGGAGCTACTGCTGGTTAGATACAATCCACTAAATGTATTGAATTTAATGAAATATCTCATTAATAAGTTGATACATATAGTTATCATTTAAGCTGTGTAAAAAATATTTAAGTTGTTGGGCATTCTTACTAAATGCTAAAATATATAGGTTTATGCTCATGAGAGAAAAAGGAATTGAGCCAAATTACTTTCCAATGAGCCTACAAATGAATTCCCAGATGCATAATTCTACACCCAGTGCCTTTGTGTTGTATCTCTGCACTTGGTTACCACCATGGTAAATATGTTAGGATTTAATTGCCAATTAGTTCATAGAATTTTATACAGCTCAGCTTTTGTTCTGAGGCTATTTGACTTTATAGAAAAACAATCTTAAAACCTACAACTTAAAGTGCAAATACATCTCAAAGAAATAAAATGGTAAGATTATTGAGAGCTGTGCAGAAACTCTTAAAATGAGGGCACTGTTTCAGCAGTAACACAGAAATAACACCTCTAAATTGTCGCTACTAAAGATATATGAGCATTTATAAGTTTCCCTTTCTGTTCAAATTATACATGGATGCTATCTTGGATGCTTATATTCTGAAATCATATTACGTGTTGGTAATATGGTTATAGACGACTATGATACCAACCTCTTGGTAGTTTATACACAAATGTCCTTTTGGATGTGCCTACTGAGAATGTGTTATTGTGTATTAAATATATGGTGCCTTAAATAAGTCAAAGAACAAATTTCATGCTCTAGAAATAAGTGCCTCATAAAACTTCCACTTATTTGTCCTTTAAAATGGTCTGGATTTTGTCTTCGTTTGCTCAAGATCTGAAGTTTCAGCACACTTCAGCTTGCTTTCTAGGGTTGTTCCTTTGTTCCAATGAAAAGAAGTTTCCAAACTTCATAGAATTACATGTTTTTGTTTTTTATTCTATGTTGGGATATAAACATACAAGCAACATACTATAAATACTTAAAAGTATAGAGCCAATATCACACAGCTCTGGTAAATAATCAGTAGCTATTGAATTTAATCCAGTCTGCATGGGCATGTCTCTCACTAAGACGCAATCAAGAGTCTGCTTTTTAAAGAAAAGTAACACAGATATACAACAAGAAAAAATATATGCCATTTTTAAAAAAGGCATATATTTACTTAATTTTTTCTTAAGATAGAAACAAGTTTTACAAAATTAAAAAGAATTCTTAAAGTGATACGCTGAGAACAGACCTTTTAATTCTTTCAATTCTATCTCAAATCTCAAAGGTTAAAAAGAAGATGCCTTTCAAATTAGAATTGAAATCTAAGGATGGGTACCTGTCATGTGCCCTACATTTAGAAGAATTTCTGCTAGAAATTTGGTACAAATAAAAAAATTAAATTAGGAGGTACACATGAGTCGATATTATCAAAAAGCAGGGTCCATCCCTGAGAAGTGATGTGAGATTTTTGTTTGATATAGCTCTAAGGAAAAAAGCTAGAGAGGAAAGGAGATGATGGTATGGGACATCCTTCGAGAGCATGTTAAGCCACAGCATATCATCAGACTTCAACACTTCTTGAAGTTTAAGGTTCTGAACAGGTTTAAGAAGCAGAAAATCAGGCGGATGGCAGGACTTCTCTGGGAACAGCCAACACAAGATGGAACGGTTATCGGTCCTAGGAAGGAGTCCAGAGGAAGCACATCGTGTGTTTGGGGTGTAGATCAGGCTCCTGTTGGAAGACTCTTCTCCATGGATTTCTTGTGTTCCTGCTTGCTCAGGGCCTTCTGGACAAAAGCCATGTTAAGTAACAAACAACCTTGGAAGATACAGTGTTTCCCTGTGGAGAGATTTAAGATGTATTTTCCTGACATGTTCTACAGTAGTAATGATAGAACCTTCTTTCTTTGCCCAGAGACATTTCCTTATATCCCAGGATAAAATAGAGATGCCTCTGCTCCCACTCCCGTAGAGGGTTTTTTCTTACATTTCAAAGTTCTTAGTATATCTTCCTCCAGGAGTCCCTCCGTATCCCAATTTTAGGGTTTCTCACCTAAACCTGGTATATCATCTAGTCCTCATTACATCTCCCCGATGGGTACTGTGACATGGGAATTTGATACAAGATTCTTCCTCAGCTGCCATTTTTACTGTTAAATTATATAGTCTCATCCTGTGGCCCAGGGGTGGTCAGTAGATTAGAGACAGAAACAGAGAAAGAGCTGTATATACATACATATGCATATACATACATATCTATAGAACTGTGGCAGGCTAACTTGTTAGCTTGCATGTAGGATAAAATCACAGTCCGTTCACACACTTTCTGACTTAACAACTCCAAAAGAAAACTGCCTTCTACTAGAACAATTTTGTCAACCACAGATAAGTTAGACAAAGCTAAAATTTCTACTGGAATCAGTTACAAGTCTGGGATCAACCTTTCTTCTGTCCACTTTCTTCTGAATCACTAAGCTAATAATATAGATTTCTGGAAGGAAAATTGTAAAACCATGCAGGTACATATTTTGAAAATCCATGATAGATCCATGTTCTCTGCTCTAAAGAAAAGACTAAACATGAATAGACCCCACAATGAACAGACATGTCGCCCACCAAAAGTTTCTCAAAAATAAAAGCAGTGATGGAGCATATTTTCATAAGAAAGGTATGAAAGGGAATAAATTATGTACATCTATGCAAATTCTACAGAATGAAATTTGTGAGCAGAATAAATAAACATGAGGTGATATGACAAAATATCGAAATAAAAGGATGACCAAAGTCGAGCAGAAATTAAAAGAAAGATTATGAGATAAAGACAGAATGACAGAGAGTAGTGGGAGAGTGTACACTGTGGTACATTTGAAAGAAAAGTGGGTTATTGTAAGTGAGATTTTCTCCCCAAGAGTGCAGAGAGAAAATATTAAAACGTGAGAAAGAGGACAAGAGAACTGAAGACTGAAAATAGCTATTTGACAACATGGGTCATAAGAATTCCTAAGGAAAGGGTAATAAAAACTGGAACAGAAGAAAATATGACTTAATAGAAGACTGTTTCTGAGCTGAAGAAAGCCCCATTTTTACAGATAAGAGGAATCGGCAGGACAGTGACTATGTTCAGGTCTGCGGGGAAGGTGCTGGGTTCTGCTTGTTGATGGTGTACCAAGAACGAGGAGGGAGCCGCCCTTCTTGTGTCTGACGTTTTCAAATAAAGGCTATGCTAATGATTTCTCTGGTTGGTTGATTCTCTTTCACAGCCTTTAAAATTAAAATTTCTTCTTTATTAATTGGTAATTTTTCATCTTAAAACTAAAGAACATTCTGTTTTGTTTTTAGATTCATTTGTCTTTCTCCGCCTGGCTCGTTTCACCGAGTAGACTACCCTCTAGATCCAACAATGTTGTTACAAATGGCAGGATTTCTTTTCTTTTTATGGTGGAATAATATTCTGTTGTATATATGCACCACCTCTTCTTTATCCATTCATGTATTGATGGACACTTAGGTTGCTTCCATGTCTTGGCTATTGCAAGTAACATCTGTCTATGTTGACAGATAGTTACCATACTAGAGGGGGTGAGGACTTAATAATATGGGTAACTGTTGAACTACTGTGTTGTGTATTTGAAACCAACATAAGATTGTATATCAACACTAATTCAATAAAAAGAAAAAAAACGAGAGAGGTGGCTTTTGAGTTCCAGTAATGAAACCATTGGTTTAATCGCCAAACACCACCCTTCCCTTGGTCGTCCCCAAGGTTATATGGTCTAGATGAGGATTATGAAGTTGTTACCCAAATAAATCTGGGGTCCACATGACCCCCCCAAAAAAACTAAACTAAAGAACAAATTAGCAAAGTGTTGCATCAACTATACCATGTATTAATTACACATATTGTGCCTTTTGCACAATTTACATTTGTAAGACTTGGTTATACAGTACCATATGCTGAATGGGCAAAGTTCAAACTGTTAGCCACAAAAATTATTGAATAAATAAATTATTGTGCTTTTTGTTCTGAAGGAACTTGGATTTTGCACTCTGTTTTAGGTGCAGTTCATACTTAATTCAGAACAAATTTCTTGAAAAAAATTTGAAGCTGCATATTTATGCCAACGTGAAATGATATGAGAACCAGTATAGAACTCAACAAAGAAGTATTTTTATAAAACAAAAAAGGATGTGACTGAAGTGATATATAAGTATGGTCAGATCTATGTAGAAACATGTTATATCTTCAGCATCACGTATAGTTAAGAAAAACGGCAAAGAAATGCAAGCTAGCACATCCAGAGTATATTCCTAGAAATAAAACAATATTCCAATGACACAGGGTTGAAAGGTGACAAGAAATCACCTTCATTATATAAGCTTTAATGTGATAAAGGGATAAAGAGATTTTAGCATGATTCACTACGAACAGCATTAAAAATAATAGAGGAGAAGAAAGAGTAGGTAATATTTTTCTTGACTATTTTATACTTGTTGCATTATATTTTAGAAAACTTTTCAAAATTAACTTAATAAGTATTCTTCAAACTAAACTAAGATGAACAAATATGACTGCACTGTAGATGGAACATAAATATACAAAAAAGATAATATAATTTCAACAAAATTATTTGCAGAAGTCTCAAATCCAGATATCACAATGTACCATACTGTGACAGGCCATACGTGGATACAATTTATTCCCTTTTAGAAAAAAATGCATTAGTATAATGTAAAAGTAAAATTCTTATTTCATTCCTTTTTTTAATATCCTACTTTATTTTTCAAAGTTTTAATTTTTGTTTGAAACTGACATAATTATCTATGCAAGTTTAAAATTAGAAAATATTCCCCAGAAAAGAAAATATCTTTCTGTTATTTCTTGTTTTATGTCATTATTACTAAAAATAATTTTGTCAGCTATAAGACAGGTATCCATATTTATTTATTGCTGCATAACAAAAGACCCCATAAGTTAGCAGCTTGAAAACAATAAGAAGGCATTATATCTCCTAACATTTCTGAGAGTGAGGAACCCAGGCCCAGCTTACCCAGGTGGTTGTGCTAAAGCATAAATGGTCTCTCATGAGATTGCAGTGAACCCACAGGACTGGGATGTGGTCCCTGATAACTGGATTGGCTCTGGAGAATCTGATTCCAAGCTCGTTCACACAGCTGTTGGCAGGAGACTCCAGTTTCTTGCTACGTGGCCCATTTCTTTGAGTGCTTGTTGCAGGGCTTTCCCCAAAGCAAGTGATCTGTAGCGGAGAGAGTGACCAAAACAGAAGCCATGTTTTTTGTTTTTGTTTTAATAATCTAAACTTGAAAGTCCACAGCATCCCTTCTGTCACGTTCTGCTGGTTACTCTACTGGCACAATATGGAAGGAGACTCTACAGTGGTATGAATACCAAGAGGCAGGGATCCTTGGGTGCCATCTCAGGGGCTTTCTGTCACATGGCAGATATTGACAAATCTGCTCTGGGTTTCAAAGATATTGGCTCTATCACTCATTCCTATTTAATATCACTGACACTTGTTAATTTCACTCTCCACTTCCCATTCCACATTCCATCTGTTTTCAGTCAGCATCTTAGCTAATCAGTGTGCTTTTGCAGGATAACTGAAAATTTATTTTCAAAAGATGGAGCTTTTGGTAGACTTGCTGGCTTGTGATTATTGTAGTTTCTCATTCCCTGGGCATGGCAAAGTGCGAAAGTGCCCCAGAGAAAGCTTTGGAATGGGCCAGACTTCTTTCTTCTCCTTTTAAATGTAAGCAAGCCTATTCTTCCTGCTAATTAAGATTCTACTGTAATCTTCTTTGTAATTCATATATAAAATAGCCCTGTGGAAGAATTCCTTTGTTGGGGATAGGGATATGTAAAACAGAAAAATTCGGGGTTGCAGAAGAAAAAACAAAACATTTCCAGTTAGATTATTTCTTATGAAGTTAGAAATTCCATTTGCATTTCTATGCCATGTAAGCTGCTACAGTTAACATGTCCACCCTTCCAAATATGACACCTTCAAAAGTTGTTTGAAGAGAAAAGGTCAGTGTGAGCTACAGTGGTACTCAGGAGAGCTCCTCTTGACAACCAAAAGCAAAAACAGAAAAATGAATCTTCGGAACTCTCTGAAGCAGAGCCACAAGTGCATCGTATGGCTCTACAGAGAAACTGCTTATTGCATAGGTCATGATTAATTTTCCAATTTAGATACACATGAAAAATATGAGTATGTGTCCTGTACTAAAAGAAAAGTATTCCTGTGGGTCAAAAATAAGTCAAGAGTACTAACCCCTTTTTCCATTATCACTTTTTTAGGTTATTGAGGACAAGGAAGGATTACATTAAATATCCTTTCTTTAATTCTTCTGTTGGGTTATCCAATATAGAATAAGCTAAAGAGTGATTTTTTCTCTCTCCCCACCTCTTTTCCTTCAACACGTAGAATAATTCCAGAAATATGGTGAGAGTAAAAAGGCACTCTAAAATAAGCACACCCTGGAGTGAACTCTGAATAGCTGTTACATTATCAATATCAGATAGTCTTGGCTTCATTATGTCTTTTCCATATCGGTTCAATAATTATACTTTTAAGGGATTTTATATGTCCTTTCTTCAGCCATTTTTTTTCCTTTTACATGATCAATTCCTTAATGAACCCACAGCAAATAACCTGGATTAATAACAATAACTACAGCTTGATCAGGGATAAAACATTATAAAACATATTGATAAGATCACAATTGTTTCCTTTCCTGTTCTCCTGTAAGGACTGCATTAATTTTAAAGTCTAAACCACTGATTAAATCCAATTACAGAAGATGAAATCTCTAGTTAATTGTTTATAGGAAATTTTGGCAGACAGAAAAAGAGGCTGTTACTTCTAACAGTAGACATGAAGCTCCAGAAAACAGAAATAAGAAGAGTGCTCAGAAATAGTAATTACTCAAATGTACTTGTTGACTCAATGAATTATTTATCTAATTAAGTCGCCTCATCCCCGATAAAATAAAATAGCCTCCCCTTGCCTGGAAGTCTAAACATTGGACAAATATCTTGAGGTACAATGCTGATCCTACCCAACATCTGCTCCCACCATTCCTCACTGCCTACAGGAAAATAAGCTATACTTACAGGAGGAAATATTTTCATAAAATTAAGAGAAAAGAAAACCTTTCTCATATATACAGACCAGCAGAATCCTTGGGAATGTATGTGAGATGGGTTTGGACTGGGGTGGGTGTAGAGGATGATTAAGGGAGAATTATTGAAATTATGCAATGTATAACATTATGGTAAGAATACTACATTGTAATGTAGCTTTATATACTGCTGGTATGGATTTTTGACATGACAGGTGTAGCTCCAGGGGGACATGTGTTCTTAGTCCAGGGCAAATAAGCCTATGAAGCCGAAATCAGTCAAAGGGAGAAGATAAAGTGGGAGAAACCCGTTTATTGCTTGAAAGAAGCCCGGCTCCGTTCATCCCTTCCCTGCCGCCACTCTCGCTGACTTGTTT
Source organism: Smutsia gigantea (assembly GCA_032199065.1). NCBI lineage: Eukaryota > Metazoa > Chordata > Mammalia > Pholidota > Manidae > Smutsia > Smutsia gigantea. Next base: position 62,151 of record JAVSCE010004775.1, read on the forward strand.
CTCTTCTCTACCCACCAGCGTGCACTCGCCTCTCCACCTGCCCCTTGTAAACACCTACTAATATGTATATGGACTAAGGAGAGACAGCTTTTCTCCACCCTTGTCAATACCTAATTGATAAGGAGGTGGACTAAGGCCAGGCAAGAGATTCTAGAAATAGTCCCATTTTACCCACTCATGGGCTATAGTAAGTGAGGTAGAAATTAGAGAACTCCAGCAATAGAATACTAAGACACAGGTCAAAAGTTTCAGGGAGGTGGGATTGTGAGAATGGATTTATTTTATGAGAATGGTGGATTCTCCCCTTCCCTTTCTATGTTCCATATGGATGACCTAGTGGGCACTTGGGCAAAAAAGGGTGTCCTGGTGAAGTGCACAATAGCATCTCTCAGAAGTCTGATAATGGTAGTTTTCTGTAATTGCCAATGGGACATATTCTAATGACACTGCACTCCCTTGAATCATTGGGAGATCAAATTCTGGAATGGCAAAGCCAAGGGGTAGCACTGAAAGTCAGAAACAATTTCTTTACCTTTTTAAAAAGATGATCTTACACTGACAAATTCCAAAAATAGCACATTGATCTTTTCAACAAATGACATTGGGACAACTGGATATCCACAGGCAAAAGAATGAAATTAAACCCCTACTTGACACCATATACATAAAAATTAACTCAAAATGCAACATCATTCTACATGTAACAGCTAAAACTATAAAACATTTAGAAGAAAACATAACTCAACTGCATGACTGGATTAAGCAATGGTTTCTTAGATATGATACCAAAATCTCAAGTAAGAAAAGAAAACAAAAATTATCAGCATCAAAATTACAAATTTTTGCATGTCAAAGGACCTCAAGAAAATGAAAATATAACTCACAGGAAAGAAAGTATTTGCAAATCATAGATAAGATAGTTGTGCCTTGAATATGTAAAGAATCTTTACAACTCAAAAATTGAAAAAGAATCCAATTTAAAATTGGGCAAAGGATTTGAATAACCATTACTCCAAAAAAGATATGTGCATGGCCAATAAGCACATGAAAATATGCACAACAACATTAGCCATTAGGGAAATACAAGTCAAATCCACAATGAGCTATCACTTAACGCCCAGTAGGATGGCTAAAATTAAAAAGACACACAATAGCAAGTGTTTGGGAGGATATGTGGAAATTGGAATCCCCATATTGCGGTGGAAATATAACATGGTGCAATCATTTTGGAAGTGTTTGACATTTCTTCAAAGTATCAAACACAGAGTTACCTTAAGAACCTCCAATTCCACTTTTAGGTATATGCCCAAAAGAATGGAAAACATATCTCCACACAAGAACATTCACATGAATATTCATAGTAGCACTATTCACCATAACTAAAAAATGGAAATAGTCTAATGCTCATAAGTTGATGAATGGATAAATAAATGATGTTATCCATAAAATGGAGAAATCACCCATAAAAAGGAGTGCAGTATAGTATTTCTCTTTGGGGTGGTGAACATTTTCTGAAATTAGATAGTGGTGATGGTTGCACAATTCTGAATTGTATATTTTAAGAGAGTGAATTTTATGGTATGAATTGTGTCTCAATAAGGCTATTATTTAAAAAACAACAAGAGGATAACACAAAATCCAGGAGAAAATCTTAAAAACCCTTTATCTATCAAAGACAGTTTTAAAAAATTGTACTGAGAATTCATACATACTCTGTACTCACCTTCCTCTAATGTTAACAACTTATATGCCTTTAGTACAGTTATCAAAACCAAAAAATTAACACTGGTATAGTATTAGTAACCAAACTACAAAGCTATTTCAAATTTCTCACCAGTTTTTCCACTGACATCCTTTTTCTGTTCCAGTATCCAGTCCAGTCAAGTAGAAATACGTCTGGAACCAAGGCCACCAGGGATTTCTCTTCTTTTAAAATATTTTTTAACTCAGAAATTAAGATCATAAGATTCTTTTAGATACATAAGAAGGGAGGGAGGGAGGGAAGGAGGAAGGACAAGAAAGACCTCAAAATAGAGGAGCAGATTCTAAGTGAAATAAGTCAGACAAAGACAAACACTGTATGATCTCACTTATATGTGGAATCTAAAAAAAAAACAACATTGAACCCATAGTTATAAAGAACAGGTTGGTGGCTGGCAGAAGTGGGGTACAAAAAGCACAAACTTCCAGTCAGAAAATAAGTCCTGAGGATATAATGTACAGCATAGTGACTGTAGTTAATAATACTGTATTGTATATCTGAAATTTGCTAATAGAGTAGATCTTAAAAGTTCTCATCAAAATAAAAATCAGTAACTCTGTGGTGATAGATATTAACTAAGCTTATGTGGTAATCATTTTACAATATCAAATCATTATTGTACACCTAAAACTAATATAATGTTATATGTCAATTCTATATAAAAAAAAAAATCAGTGGTTGCCCAGGGACTTGGTAGAGCAAAGAGCAGGAAGGGACGAATAGGAAGAATAGGTGGAGCATAGGGGTATTTTTAGGGAAGTGAATCTATTCTGTTTCTATATGATAAGGGTGGATATACATCATTATATATTTGTCAAAAACCATGGAAAATACAACACAAAGAATGAGCCATAGCCATAGTGTACACTGCAGACTTTGGTTGAAAATTATGTGCCAGTGATGGTTCAATTGGTGTAACAAGTGTACCAAACGGAAGGGAGATAATGATAGGAGGGAGGCTGTGAGGATAGGCCGGGTTAATGCAGAAGCTCTCTGTACCTTATGCTGGATTTTGTTATGAAAACTAAGACTTCTCTAAAAATTAAAAATTAATTTAAAAAATGCACTAGATGAGATGAACAGCAGATTAGATATTGCGGAAGAAACAATTGGGAAACTTGAAGATAAAACAATGTAAACTATCCAAAATGAAGCATAGATAGGAAAAAAAATACTGAGAAATTATGAACAGAGCTTCAGTGAGCTAATGATCAACACTATAAACCAACCTGACCCACTCTATGTCCACAAATTTAATAACCTAGATGAAATGGACCAATTCCTTGAAAGATACAATCTGCAAAATCTCACACACGTAGAAATAGATGCTCTGAGTAGGCCTATATCAATTAAAGAGATTTAATCAATAATAAACACAAAGCACCAGGCCCTCGTGGGCTCACTGGTAAATTCGATCAAACATTTAGGAGAGAAATTGTACCAATTCTCTACTCCTCTTTCAAAGAATAGAAACAGAGGGAATACTTCCTAACCCATTTTTTGAGGCCAGCATAATACCAAATACTTCCTGACTCATTTTTTGAGGTCAGCATAATACCACCTAATACCAAAACAAAACAAAGACAATATAAGAAAACTACAAACAATATTGCTCATGAACATAGATGCAAAAATCTTTAACAAAATATGAGCGAATCAAATCCAAGGAAGTATAAAAAGAAGTATATACCAAGAACAAGTGATTTATCCCAAGTATGCAGTGGTAGTTCGACACTCAAAAATCAACTAATGTTATCCATAACATCAACCAGACTCAAAAGAAAAATCGCATCAATAGATGCAGAGAAAGCATTTGACAAGTAAATAAATAAAAGCTAAATAAATGAATAACAAACAAGAGAAAGGAACAGAAAGGAAATGCCCTGAAAGTGTGGTGGAGGACACAGATACTGTGTTTAAATCTCAATTCAGAAACTTGGCCATGCAAGATAATACAGCATTTCTTAACTTTTTTTTAATCAGCCTAAATCTGCTTCATAGTTCTCAGCCTACCAGTCTAGCAAGAAGCTCAGTATCAGTTGTTACTCATGCCCAGCTCCCCACCCCTTCTCCAGAGGTATTCCTCTTGTCTTTATCTGGCCACATGCATTAGGTTCCATGTGGACCTCCTGGCTCATACCATTTGATCTCCCACCTCATGTCATCCACTCTGATGCATATGTATCTATAATCCTCTTGCCCTAGAATTTTAGATGCGGCTGGGGTCCCTGGCTCTAAGAAGCAGCTTCCCTGGCTATAAAAGTGCAAGCCTCTGAAATCTGAGCACTTCTCTTGGATGCTTTCAGAGAATAAGGAAAAAGTCTCCACTTCTTGCAACATCCACAGAGGGAAGTATCCTTAATTTCTAAGCCTATCCTGAAGCCATTTCTATCTGAATCTCTTCAGTGAGTTTAGGTTTTGCAAGAATAAGCTTTTTTTTTAGGCCTGTAAAAATGCCCAAGGCGAAGACTATGCGAAGGATCCAGCTTCTTACTTGGAGAAGGGAAATGACGCCGAAGAAATACAAATCATAGTAATAAATATACAACTTACTCTATTTCACAGACAAATAGGCAATTCAGACATCAAATGTTATAGAAGAGGTGTCCTCAACATGGACATGGGGAGGTCAGGGGAATCTCATGGAAGAGCTAAAACCTGAGAAGTGAATAAGAGTTAGCCAGGGAATGGAGGGTGGGGTGGGAAGCTACTGTGCATCGTCTCTGAGGAAAGAGAGAAAAAGACATACAGGAAACTCTAGAGAGTTACGCATAGGTTAGATTGAGCAGAAGCTTGTAAGCCATCAAAAGGAATCTGGTGTTTACTCCGTGAGCAACCAAAAGTCATTCAAATGTGGTAAGCCTGGGGAAGGCAGAAATCAGAATTGCACTTTAAGAGATCATTTTAGTTTCAAAGTAGACAGGTGGGAGTGGAGGGTCAGACTGATGGCTAGTGAACAATACCAGAAGTGGAAGGAACCATTGTAAGAGTCTTACAACAATCCTCAGAAGAATTGATAATAGGGTGGCCTTGAGAAATAGCAGAGGAAATGGAGAAAAGCGGTCATATGTCAAAGATATGGGATCATACAATCTACTAGATGTGACATTATGATATTTCATAGAATCTAAAACTCCATTGATTTAAAATATATCATTTTATATAGCACTAGGAAGGAAAAACCTGCCAGTTAATAAAATACAATACACCATTGATTGTTAGAAGCACCACAGTTTCAGAGATGTAAATTGTGGGGGGAAATGTACATTGTGGAGTTGATAAAACACAGTAAATTGGATTTGGAAGAAAGGAAGGAGTCAAAGGTGTGAATGGGCAACTGGATAGGAAATGTGAAGCTGGGCAGGAGAGGCATGAGAAATAATGATCTAAATTTTGAATATGTTTCATCTGGAAGGTCTGTGTGATCTGGTAGTCAATTTATTATGTGTGTCTGGAGTTTAAGTAGAGGTCTGAACTAGAGATAAAGAGATTTGGGACATTTTCAGAATATATATGAAAAGTGAACCTAATATAAAGAATGAGGGAGTTGTCAGCAAAGTCAAGAAGTATAAATGGTTAGATAAAATAGAAACTTTCATTTCAGCTGGATTTTTTTTTAATGGGCGAGCACTGACTGTAGAGTCTGGAAATGAGTTGGATCCTCAGTAGGGAAGGCAAGACAGCTGGGCCTGTGAGAAAACAAGGAATTGGCAGAAGAACAAGTTTACTACAGAGACCAGTGTTGAAAGAAGGTACAAAGATGAATGAAGAGAAGAACATTAGACACAAACTTTACCTGATTCACGACTTAGCCAAGATGAGGCCTAATGAACATAGCGTGAACATAATCTAGGATGTTGATTTTTTTCTTCCTCAGTAAGAATTCTGTTCCATTTGCTTCTTCAATTTTGTAATTTGCTAAAGATTATGTAGTCATAAGGGAACAGAAAACCTTAGCGATGAAATCCTGTTGACATACATGTTATGTACTTAATTATTTCCCCCCCAAAATTCATATGCTAAAGCCCTAACCTCCCGTGTGACTGTATATGGAGATAGGGCCTTCAAAGGGGTAATTAAGGTTAAGTGAAGTCATAGAATGAAGCCAAATGCAATAAGACTGATACCTTATGAGAAGAAAAAGGGACTCAGAAATTCATTTGTGCAGAGAAAAGGCCACCCGAGGACACAGCAAGAGTCCATCTTCAAGCCAAGGAGTGAGACTTTAGAAATGCCGACTCTGCTGGCAGCTTGATCTTGGACTCCCAGCCTCCCAAACTATGATAAAATGAATCTGTTGTTTAAGCACCCAGCAGAAGCGGTGAGAAAGAGAGAGTATGGAATAGAGGGAAGAAAGGAGGAAAATGAAAGTTGCTAAATTTCCATTCATAGACCACAGTGGTCAGACTTTGCTAGCTCTTTCCCCTTAAGTTGGAATTTAATATTTAATTTAACACTTTAGTTTAAAAAACGTTCTCTTATGAGTTTCATTTAAAAAGCTTTTATTAATATTTTAAAATTTGGTGTTTAAGCTAAGGAAATTCTCACCACAATTATTCTATTAAGGACACCCCCAAAATATTCAGCTGATTGCTGGGAAGGCTTAGCTTAGGTATTGGTGGACATAACTTTTGGCAGAAAACTGGGATTGCTTCCCAAAGTATCAGAAGATAGTGATATATATATATTTTTTGATAGTGATATATTTTTATGATTGTATTGATATGAACTTTTCTTGCCCTGACGTTCCTAAAACTAACCTGTCATGGTGCTCAGGAGACATCGAGCCATGAATTTTAGGGTTTGGTTTCCACTGTCTCAGCACTTCTAGTTGGTGTAACCTATTAACTCAAAACCAGTTTCTGTTTTCCTTTTCCAAGCTTCAAATTAAAGAATCTCTACAAACATACAGAATAAGTCAAAGAAGTCTATTTGGAATCATTAAGAATTTGACACTGCATTTAGAGGCATTCACTTTGTATATAACACACATAATAATTCTGCTATAAGTGAATCAGTTTTAAATGCATATGTTGCTGATTGGATCAGTTGTAGAGGATTCCCTGTGAAAGGGTATTTTGTGTACAGCATAAATATGAGGTATTTACACTGGGATATCTCACAAATCTGAAATTTATGCCATCTTCGCTATAAATTTCCATATTATATAGTTAGATAATAGAATTCTATTTTTGACTGTTTGCTATAAGCACTGATCCTAATCCTTGTCTTGAAAACAGCAACCATTTTAGAAAGAAATCTGTGAAAATAAAGTAGGCGATATTTTTGTTGGACATCAAGATACCTGCAGAAAGATTTATAGCTCTTTTCCCCCCTTAACTGCAATGTTGAGAATTTTAACAAAAATACTAATTTTGCTAGTTCTGCAGCTTCAGCTTTCATTCCTGCTTTAATGTGAACCAAAATACACTGAAAGAGAATGCTACCCAACTCAGGATAGGTCGCAGAATTTACTGTCTGGGGTTCGGGAATAATACAAGGAGTGCCTGGGTGATAGAAAGCTTGAAATAACAAATTCATTGGATCAAACCCTATCAGGGCAGGAATGTCAAAAGGATGTCAGAAGCTTAGAAACCCTGGCCCCTCTGGAGGAAAGATGCGGTATTAATGCTCACCACAAATGATTCTAAGCTGGTGGAAAGGTCATTTGAGAAGAGACCTGGGAAGGTAAATGGTCCTGGCCTCAATCTCACCCTCTTTCAGATTGTTTTACTTCGGTGTGAGCACTATTCATCTTCAGAGAACTGGGGAGGCATTCAAATGGTGGAATGCCTGAAACAAATAGAGGACAGATACACACTTGACCCTTGAACAACATGGAAGTTAGGGGTACCATCCCCCATGCAGTTGAAAATCCCCAAAGAACTTTTGACTCCCCCAAAACATAACTCCTCATAGCCTACTGTGGACCTGAATACCTACTGAAAACAGAAATGATTGGCTCATATGTATGTTGTACATATTGTATACTTTATGCTTACAGTAAAGTTAGAGAAAATAAAGTGTTTTTTCATATTGCCACAAATCTCCAAATAGGTTTCCAATATATTGAAAACAACCCTCCTATATGTGGGTCCATGCAGTTCAAATCCATGTTGTTCAAGGGTCAACTGTATTCAGAAAACATCATGGAAACCAGTTTGGTTCTTCGAGAGTTCTAAGAACTAAGGTGGGGTCTTGGCCTGGCTGCCCTGTGAAAGCAGACCCTGCAGCAAAGGCCTGCCTCAGGGTTTGTTTGGAAAGTGATTTCATGGAGCAGAAGTAAAAGTCCAGGTGAATAAAACAGGTAAAAATGTATCTATACATCGGCTGCAACTACTGGGGACTCGTGCTCAATCCTGAGAGAGCTGAGGAGCTTTATGACGTTTACCTCCTAAGTGAGATGCAAGGGAAGCACGTTAATCCATCCGTTTCCACCCCCCGTTGGTGGAGTGGCTTCAGGAGCATTGAGTCCCCTGCTCTTCTAGCTGATGCATCACAAGGGAACTGTAGGTTGCTGCGGGCATGCTAAGCCATGGCATCAAAGAAGCCCCAAGTTGAGTCATGTTGCCCTTGCATGAAGCTGTGTAATGCCAGTCTCCACCGTGGTGGTTGATGCAAGAGGATTTGATGTGCTGCACAAGAATGATCTCTTTCATGTCTCAGAGCCACTTGCAGTCACTGTTAAGTCCACCCCTTCACGTGGTGGCCAGCCACAGTACCTGAAAGGAGCTGGTCACGGAGCTGTAACCGATATTCATCACCTCCCTCCTCCGCCACCCACCCTGTTTCCCTCATTCTTGGCCAATTTCATCTGGTCTAAGGACTGTTGCCTGTTGCACTGACAGGACTTGGCCATGATATTTGATCAAACATTAGCTGGGTATATCTGTGAGGGTGTTTTTAGATAAGTTTAACATTTAAATCTGTAGACTGATTAAAGCAGATTGTTTGCCCTAATGTGGGTGGGCCATCCAATCAGTTGAAGGCCTCAGTAGAACAAAACGCTGGCCCTCCCCTGAGTCAGAGGGAATTCCTCGTCCCTGACTACCTTTCAAGCTGGGACATTGATTTTTTTTTTCCTGTCTTTGGACTTGAACTGAAACACTAGTTCTGTCTGAGTCCCTAGCCTGATGGCCTTTGGACGGCCCGACACCACTGGCTCCTGGGGTCTCCAGCTTTCTGACTGCAGACCTTAGGATTTGTTCTCTGGAGCATCCTAATACACTATCTGTGGTTATCTTGCCCTAATGAGTCATGGATGCTGAATTGCCCATTCACAGTGACCTCTGGACTCAGAAGAATGCCTTCCAGTCCCATGTCCTGCACCTCTCATATCTCTAAGACTCCCTTTTCTTTATGCCAACACCTAGCTTTCCCTCTTAAACATTCTCAAGAAGTTGTTTAGCTTCTGTTCAGCAAGTTGCATAGGCAAGCTTCTCACTTGTAAGATAACCTATCTCCCAAAAGCTCTGTTAGACATTGTCTCCTTATAGTATTCCAAACTCTGTCTTCCTTTAACTTAAACCTATTACTACTTTGATCTGTCTACAGCAATATAAAATAAGTCTAGTCCTTTATCAAATAGCTCTGAAAAACCCGCAAATAGAACTCATGCCTTCAAGCTAAAGTTACCTCTTGTTTCATCATGTACTATTAGGGCTCCTAGTTCTCTCATCTTCCATTTGCTTTCCTTTCACTCAGGCCACTGTGTCCATGGTCCTTTAAGCAGTGTCGCTCTGAAGGTATCCTATGACCCATGGGACTATAGTCTGATCAGGGCAGAATAAAGAGGAACAATTCTTGTGTCTAAAGAATTCTGTACCAGTCTGATCATCTCTGTGTAGGACTCACTTATTTGTGTATTTACCCTCTGACAATTCCCCTTCCTGCATATAAGCATCCTCGTTTTTACTGTACATCCTACACAGATAGAAATTTATCAAGAAATATTTTGGTCATCAGTCCCATCTAGTAATGATAAACTCTGGCCCCATGGCTGGGGCATTTCCTCCCAAATTCCTAGCAGTAGTTTGAGGACATAGAATATCAATTGATGTGAATTTGAAAAATTGCAGCATATTTCAACTATTCTCCACATAAGTACACAAAACATCTACAAGTAAGAAAACCTGGCTTTGGTCCTCCTGGCTAAATATTTTTATGCAGAAGCTTTGGGGCCTATATTTACTTCCACCCAATATTGCTGAGCCAATGAAGAGACACTAAAATAACCTTATTTCTCCCAACCCCTGTATCACAGGCAAGCCCTCTGAGTCAGCCAATCTCCCTCTCAGAGTATGTATGACTTATAATAAATCCCATGTTATAAACCCCTTTTGACCACAATTTGACTGAACTAAACTATTTAATTTTGCTTACAAAGATCAGTAAGTATTCTGCCCATGGTGTTATAATGGAGTTTCAATTGGCCTTCACCACAGCTGATCATATACATCATAAATAAGGTCAAGACACCTCCCTCCTTTGAAAAATATATCCAGTTATGGGCAATGCTCTCCCTGTACTACCTCCAAAAGGGAGAAATAGTAACCTGTTCAGATATTTGGGAGAGAGAAAAAAAAGAAAAGGCCATACGGAGACTTGTTTTGTCTTAATTAACTCTTATTTTAAAACAGTTTTAGGTGTACAGGAAAATTGCAAAGGTAATACAAAGGGTTGATAGAAACTGTGCACCCAGACTTCCCCGTTAAGACACTAATATTAGTAGGGGACGTTTGCCACAATCAATAAACTTACAGTAATACATTATCATTAACTAATAAATCCATATTTATTCACATTGCATTCCCGTTTCCTAGTGTCCTTTCGCTAGTCCAGGATCTCACTCCAATCACACTTCGCATTTGGTTCTCATCGCTTACAGCTCTTCTGGGCTGTGACAGCTTCTCAGGCTTTCGTCTTTCTCATGACCTTGACAGTTCGGGGCAGTAGGACTAATAAGGTGTTTTGTAGATTCCCTCAATTGAAATGTATCTGATATGCTTTCTTACAGTGAGACTGGGCTCATGGGTTTTGGGAGGGAAGAATACAGGAATCAGTGCCATTCTCACCCCATCTTGGTGTCCATGACTCATCACTGCTGACGGAGACCTTGATCATCAGGCTGAGGGATCAAATTCATAACTAGTTGGAAAGAACCAACCTTAGGACCACCTCTGATTTAAACCAAGTCTTCAAACACAAAACACATGATCACCAGGAGACCTTCTGATTATAGTGTGGCCTCTCGAGTAATCCTGCCTACAGAGAGAAAATTATATGATCCATTACAAGCATCCCAGTTTTCCATGACAGTTGGACTTTTCATTGTGAGTGAAATAAATTAGCAGTGTGTTTTCATACGTCTGTCTTCGGGGGTTTGATTAATGAGTTCATCTCAGAGAACTGGCTCTCCTTTTTAGTATGTTGATAAAATCAGGTAATAAGTTCCAATTCAGGGGACCTCTTGAAGGGCATGCAGGCAGCCTTCCACGGACAGGCCTGTACCCTTGTCCTTCAGATGTGAGTGTGATAAAGCAAGAGCCTAATTTCCTACTTGAACTTGTACAATGTCTAACTCCTATGTTCCCAACTGTCGGCAAATTGAACCAGACAATTCAACAAAAATCCTGCCAAAAATTTATTAATATTTCTTAATTATAAGGGTATTAATAATATATCTTTCAAGTAATCATAACTTACTCATTCTCTCTTACCTGTCCTAATTATATACTGTTGACTATGACAGAGCTTTTTTAAGGGCATAAAAATCAAAATAGAGCATTTTAAGAAAACTATACTAAAGATTTTAAAGAAAAAAATAGGTAACTGCACTTCTTAAAGTGCTGTATGTGTTCAAAATACCTTCAGGGGGTTGCATTTAACTTAGAGGAAAGTAGGCCAAACCTTCTAAGATCAATTTCTAATCAAATATCTACTCTGTATTCTTATAATATTTATTTTACAGCTCTTTCATTAGTGTCATTCTGTATTTCTCTCCTGAACAAAATTACACGACTTTTATGTTAAACATCATAATATTTTCTATTTGTTGTATGGATTGTGTTAAGGAAAAAAAAAACAAAAAGACTTTACCTTTAAAATAAATTGTACAGTAGGTTTTCATTTTAATTCTCCCTAAATGCACTTTATTTTTATAATCAATTCTGGGCAATGAAAAAGCAGAAATCTATTTTTTTAGTTTCCCTTTCTCATATCATACTTCAAATTCATGGAACTTACAGATGTAAACAAAGCTTTATGAACCCTATCAAAAAAATTCAATATACCTCAAGTGTTTAGTCAGTGTTTGGGATAATTGTACAGTCTTGTTAGAAAGCATCCAAGTTGGAATGAAGGCTGAGAAATGGGATGACTGGGCTCCAGAGCAGCTGCCAGCCACCATATATCGCCATCTGCTGGAAAGATTTGGCACTGCAATGTGTACACACCCATGAACAAATAGCTTCGTGTTAGACTGAAGGGAAAAATGACAAAAAAATAAAAATGAAAAAGCAGGGTTAAATTATTTGGAAAATACCAGAATTATTGAACGAATTCCATAATTAGAATGCTTTATGCTAGATTATTAAATATTATCTTTCAATTATTACATTCAATGGTCATTTAAAAACAAAGCAAAAAAGATCATTGAAATTTACATGAAAGGAGCTACGATTCCCTACTGTGCCTATATTTCTGTTACCAGAAAGGGATGCCTAGTCTGTAGTTTTCAGTAAATAGTAAGTATTCAAAAATTGAATGAATGAGTGGTAGCCACTAGATCCAATAAGTCACTTGCTGACAGATTTCCTATAGCAGAAAATGATGTCTGTAAAGTACACTCTGAATGAAAGGCGTTAACTAATTGAAAGCACTTTTATTTCTATCATAGCGCTCCATAGACTCATTCTGGAGCAAATCCACATAAAATGACTATTACCCAGAAATGCAATGGGATTTTAAAAATAAGATATCTTAACACCAGGAAATACTTTGAAATGGTTAAGAGATTTTCATGAAATAAAATGATGCAAATTTGTGAAATTATGTGATTGATTGAAGTGTCAGTCTGAATTAGGTCCGTGCCCAAAGACCTTTCAACAGACTCAGAATATTATTAATGACTTGTCTACAAGTTTGTAACTTGGAGACTATAGACTTGGGTATAAAAAGAGAATAAACTATCTAGCATATGTGAGTTTAGATATTTTTTTCTTGAAATGCTAGTGCTTTGTATAAAAGCAAGGTCAATAATTCTCTTCCAAGTGTCACAACCTTTGTAACCTGGCTCCTAATATAGGCCTAGCATAGGGAAGACACTCAAATATTTTTGAGTTATTTCTATTTCATTTAGGTACTATATGTAAGCGTTGAATGCTAGTAACATGTGGAAAACTACTTATATGCCCTTTCTATCAACAGAATATACAAGCTTCTTGAGAACAGAAAATATGCATTCAGTTGTCTTATAAGCCAACAGTCTGCTGAGTACTGGTAAACATTAAACACTGAGTGAGTACTTGTAATTCACAGTTAATGAAGGGAAATTACAAAATACTTTAAGAAGAAAATACAGACCATCGTTAAAGTGGGGCTAAGTGAAATAATAAGCTCTGTTATGTGTATAGAACATTATTTTTCTAGAAATGCATCATTTCTCATATTGGTATGATTCAATGAAGACTGAAACCTAGTTTGATCAAAGTCATGTAACCAGGGAGGTTTAAGACCATGGACCAAGACTGTAGTCCCCCACCTTCCCTTTCCCTCCCCATCCCATCCCCACTCCCTCATCACTCTATCCCACCACTCCACAGTGCCCAGGCACACTGGCTACCCAATGGTTTTCACACGCACATAATTCCACAAATTCTCCTTCTCAGCCAAATGCCTCTTTTTATCTTTATAGTTCCTCCCCTTAGAAAGCAAGCACAAGATAAAAATACCAGTAAACATTTGGATAGGTGCTATATTGCCAAGTCTTATAACCATAGGCACAATGGACTTTCCTCTTCTTTAGAAATGAAAAACCCAATCTCCTTTTATGCAAAGCATTTGCAGCGCACTAGAGAAAGAGGCCACGCGTTTCCAGGTAGTCACTCAGTCCCCTTTGCATTTCAGCAACACGCACAATGTCATGGACGACATAATGTTTAGAACTGCTTAGAAGAATTAACCCATCTACTGGACAGTTCCAGTCACCACTGTCAGGCCCTGAATCGTGTCCCCCTAAATGCGTATGTTGAAGCTCTAACCCTTAGTACCTCAGAATATGGCTTTATTTGGAGATGAGAACTTCAAAGTAGTAGTTAAAAGCCAAAGGACTCCTGGTGGTGGAGCCTCATGAATAGGACCGGTGTCATAAGGAAGCAGAGGACACACCAGGGATCCACTCCCTTAGGGGAAAGGTCTTGCAAGGACCCAGAAAGAACCCAAACCTGCCGACACCTTGATCTTGGACTGCCAACCTTCAGAACCATGAGAAAAAGTATTTTCTGTGGTAGTTTGATACCACAGCCCTAGCAAACTAGTACAACCAGGGAGAATCGGTGGCCTTTGCTTATACAGATGATGCAAAACGTGTGTGTGGGGGGGGTCAGAGTGGGTGGTGGCTGATTCTATTTCTACTGAAGCTCTAGAAAGATACCAATATGATGAGGATTCATTTCCATGATTCACGTGTCCTTTATTTATTAATATCTGAGGATACCTCATTAATTTTATTACAGCTTGCTATAAATGAAACTCTTAAAGACTCAGGAATGTTTTTACAAAACTGTCATCACCCGTGAGGACTCTGATAGTCTTATAAAATGCTCCTGCCAGAGATTTGTCAATCTGTTTCTTGGCAACTGAATAGCTTCTGGAGCGTCAAATGATTAGGTGGAAGAAAAATAAGGCTTTGTTAAGCAACGAAAGCGGAACCTGTATTGTCGGAAAAAATGCAGTTGTAATTTCTCAGTGATTGAGAAGATCTGGATAAAATTTTGTCCAACTAGCCCAAAATTCACCTCTCCCTTATCAGTACAGCTTGTGGAATGCTACAATCAAAGTTGTATGTTTTGTTAGTATTTTCCCTGCCTCTTCTTTTATTTCGGTATGCCTGTGGTGAGCTCCAGGTCTCCAGGCAAAGGTAAGGATTTTCTCTTTCCCAAACACAAGACTCACACCCCCTCACACACTAGTATACATATAATTCTGTGCATCCTGAAGGCGCTCAATAATGTTAGAAGAATTAATATGACACAGATGTTTTGAAATTGAGCTTCAGCTACCTAGACAAGTCCTATGAATGAAGATAAAGTGAATTGAGAAAAGTAAGCAATTTTAAAATAACATGATAAAGTGTGGCAGGGAACAGCAGGTGGAGAGGAATCAAGTGTTCTAGGAAAAGTAGAATCTTGGAGTTTCAATGACCTAAACTGAAGTAAAGGCATGTCCTCTAAATCTAGTGCACGTACAAAGCTTGAAATTATGAACATTTACACTAAATTGAGGATTTTCTTTTTTGTATCCAGACAGAAATGTGTTCTTTCCTCTATTGCTATTGGTGTGAAATGCTAAATCATAACTGTTGTCATTGGTTGGGAGAGAAATCTGATTTAAATGACTCACAAACAATGTCCTAGCATTAACCAAAGGGGGTAGAGAATTATTTTTTAGCTTGAGCCCCAGGTAAAAAAAAAACATCTGCCTCAAAAGGAGCTAAATAAAACCTCCTCTTTTGAGATTTAAAAAAAAAAGCTAAAATGAACAGGGAACTATCAGGGTAGCTGACACAGAATAGAAACAGGATTGAGTGCTCAGATTAGAAAAAGTGCTGCAGAACCAGATGAAAATAAAGCCGTGCTGAAGAGCAACAGGTGGAGCAGGCAGCAAGTTTTTGCTGAGCCTACTGGCGAGAAACTGGCTCTTTGGAATCAACCCATTTTGCCCTGCATCCCTGGATGGTGGTCATATTCCCAGAATAAACCACCCCCCAAAAAAGAATGCCTTATTAATAGTCTGACGAGCTGAAATAGCATTTCAATAGTGTTGCTC
The DNA here is from genome assembly GCA_032199065.1 of Smutsia gigantea. Taxonomy (NCBI): domain Eukaryota; kingdom Metazoa; phylum Chordata; class Mammalia; order Pholidota; family Manidae; genus Smutsia; species Smutsia gigantea. The sequence continues at coordinate 77,959 of JAVSCE010004775.1, forward strand.
TGGCAAAATATTGGGCAGACACTGACTTGAGGCAATCTCCTGTTGTGACATTATCTTTATTGTCTTTTTACGCTGGGCATTCTCAGATGAAGGACTGCCTGCGCTGGCTTCGCGACTTGTTTTAGAACAGTTACACTCAAACACCCACTAACGGCTGGCTTTTAATAATACCTCATGGAGAGCTCTGTGCTCCTGGTGCTTTCTCCTCACCACGGTACTTAGAAATGCCCTTGGTCAAGTTCTACATTGCCATTTCATTAGAGCCAGTCTTTTCTTTCCTTTTCTTTTTTCTGGGAGCAGGCTGGAGTTGCCACACTTCTGAAGCAAGTCCTGATCATGGGTTTTGCCCTTTTGAAGTAGTCCTTTCTCTGAGATCTCTCTGATATTCGTCTCTGAAGTCCAAGTCCATTTCCCTTTTGATCTGCTAAGAGTGGTGAGAGCCAGAGCAAATAATTCTCCAGGCTGCCCTTTATTCTAGCAGAGAGATCTCCGGTGAGTTCATCCTGCCGGGCTGGTGTCAAATCAGCCATTCATACAACCAATATTTGAGAGCTTACTATTTGCTAAACACCAGACTGGACATGCACAAAAGCTGGGGTTCACATATAATGAGCTCAGAATTTGAAATTTCACATTCAGAATTTAGAGATACATCAACAGGTAGAAAGCAAAGTGGTTTGTTCTGCCTGAGGGAGCCAGGCAATGCTTTACGGAGGGCTTGGCTCTAATTCTGGGTCTTAAAGGATGAAAGAGATTTTTTTTAAAGCTAATTCTGGTATTTAAACTAATGAAGAGGATAAAGCAAGGTGAGGGATAAAATGGCATAAGGGAGAGCAACAGACTCACAGGATATCCATTAGAATCAGACTTAGTTCCGAGTAACAGACATCCACAAACAGTAGCTGAAGCAAGTGCACAAAGGTGAGCAGTCTAGATCATCTGGTTAACAGATTCTGCCCCTCGAAGTCCTCAGGGGCTTACACGCCTTCTGTGGAGTGGCTTTGCTTTACATGGATGCCATTACCAAGGTCACCTCAAGGTCCAACCAATGTGAAGATTTCAGACAATATGTTCTCATTCCAGCCAGAACAAGGAGCAGGTTCCATGTATGCCACACACTTTCTCGAACTCTCCTTTGCTGGTCACCCTTCTGATTCTTCCCCAGACACCCACTCACATTCTGATGGTCCTATTCAAGGTCTTGTCATTACAAATGCCTGTAACCACTCCGTACTCCCTGCTGGGCCCCTCTCCTGGCCTCCACTGCCCAGCTTTGCCATGTACTTCTTTAATACTTCTGGTTCTCTAATTTTAACAATTACCCTGAATTCTCTCAAGCCCCCAGAACCTCCTTCCTCAACTCTAAATTCACTGTCAGACATTATAATCATCCCTTGCATAAGGGTACACCTCCAACTGACCTCTCTGTCAATTTGTCATGCTCGCTTAGCAAAACTACAACCCCGGTGGAATTCAACTTGTCGCCTTTTCCGGGCCTGTACCTGTACCGCTGAATATCGCTGGAGACAACGCAACGCCCACTGCTCTTACTTCCAGTAAATAGCTATAGGCAGGTCCTTGCGGTGCCCAGCGGTGACACTGTGGGTTTTACACCTTGCCATGTGTCCTCAAACCTCCACTTCCTCCTCCATCTGGTCGGCTGGTGACCGTTCCATCTCCTGCCCAAGGCTGGACCTTCCTGTATTGACTAGGGTGAGCGACTCTGTTTTTTTCCCTCTCTGCTGTGTTATCAGTATTTCCTTCTACCTTGGTTCATTCCCAAAAGTATTTTCTTTTTTATTTTCCTTTATTTATATTGAGGTACATATGATAAAATGCACAAATCTTAATGCACAGCTCAATGAATTTTTGCATGCATATATACTCATGTAACCATCACCCAGATCAAGACTTCAAAATTCACTAATTTTTAGCCCTTCACCTATTTAAATTCCTTCCCACCCTGCATGGCAACCACCAGTGTATTCTTTGTGTTTAATAGTCTGTTTTGTTTGTTCATTTGTTTTAGTTTTTAGATTCTACATATAAGTGAAATCATATGGCATTTGCCTTTCTCTGTCAGAGTTATTTCACTTAGCATAAAATCCTCTGTGTCCATCCCTCTTATTGCAAATGGCAAGATTTCATTCTTGTTTATGGCTGAGTAATATTCCATCCAAAACTATTTTCTTGATTCTAATTTCCTATGAGCTACTGACCCCATCTCTCTGCCACTCTTTGTATGGAAACCTGCCTCCCTTCTCCTTGGATATAGAAGATATGGTTCTGTGGTGACATTGGTTTTTTGCTTTGCTAGAATTATCTTTCTCTTGATATCTTTCTGCCTAACTGCCCCCCCCTTTTCAAGGCTTTGTTTAATCACCTCTCAATGGGACCCACTTGAACTACCCTATTTTAAACTGTTATCAGAGCTCAACCCCAATTCTGCCTCCTATGGCTCCTTATCTACCTATACAGCTCAAACTTTGTTCCATAGAATTTATCATCTTCTAAGATACATTGCAATTTATTAATTTCTTGTGACTGTTTTTTATTGGCTATCTCTCTCAATTAAAATGTAGGTTGGAAAAAGACAGTTAAAAAAAATTTTTTTAAATCCCATGTGCCTAGAATAGTTTCTGGAGCATATTTGAAACTGAATAAATACTTGTTAAACACACTGGATTTACCTTCAATTTCCAGGCCTTGGGGTTCAGAAAGAATAATGCATTTCTTTCAAGCAGGACTCTTGATATCAAGTGATGTAGCCTAACTCCAACCAACACAGGTAACAGCAGTTTTTCATCTACTCTATTATTTCATTTTTGGTTTGATTTGTTTCACATAACAAGATGGTCCAAACAGTTTCAGTCTACGCTCAAGCCAGGTCCTCACAGGTCAACCGGGTCTAATCTCTATCTTTTAACTCTATTCTCCTGCTTTTTGCCTCATTGTCCAGGAAGATCCCTCCCTTTGTGGGCCAGTGGGTATGTGATCTTTGTGTCCTAGAGACCCCAACAGTACCTTGAAAGTCCCACATGGGATACTGTCAGCATCAATTAACGAGCCAGTCGTGCTCTGGCAATAATCTGTGGGGCCCGACCTGGCTCCCGAGCTCTTCCCTACAAGCCTGGGTAGGGGGGAAGCACAATCAGAGCAAGCACATGAGTAAATACACGTGGATGGCACAGGTTATCTCTGCAAAGGGAAGACATGATTTCCCTTAAGTAGAACACCAGATGGGCAATTTTATATCTATTCTAGAACCAAAGAAGACCTAAGAAAAAATAATTGTTTGTTTCTTTGCTATTTTCTTAATGTGAAATTCACTCCCTAGAAAATCTAGCAGAAATTTTTTAGAAAAACTATATTTAAAATAAAATGAGCAAAACAGCAGTAGACTCAAAGCCATTGAGAAGTGACTGGTGGTTACCATGGGGCAGGAGTTGGGATGGTAGATGGGTGGGTGAAATAGGTGAAGGGATATAGAGGCACAAATCTCAGTCATAATATAAATTAGTCACAGGATGAAAGTGCAGCATAGAAAATATAATCAATAGTTCTGTAACATCTTTCTATGTTGACAGATACTAACTGTACTAATTAGGGTGTATACTAACTATACTACTAATAATGCAGATAACTGTCAAATCACTATTCTGTGTACTTGAAACCAATATAATATTGTATATCAATTATACTTCAATAAAAATTTTTTTAACTGAATTAAAAACTATAGTTATTTGAGTAATAATACCATTTTAAAATTGGCAACATGCTCTGTTAAAAATCTTTCCAAAAGTTTTTAAACCAAAAAAACCCAATATTCTGAATAAAGTGTTTATAATTTCAGAAAAAAGGCTAAGCATAGCAATACTTTAAGCAGATTTAGCTTTTTTTCTTACAAAAAAATTTTAAAAATTACTTTCCAAGTTTTAATTAAAATTCTGTTACTATAAAATGTACTTAGGTTATACAGGACTTAGTTTAATATCAAGTCTTACATACTTTAGAGTTATCTTTCACTTTTATGTGTCTCTCTGCTTACTTGTACATAGATGAAATTTAGGTAATTATATTAATAAAGAAAAAAGTTTTTCAAAGCTTAGCAATTAGGTTTAAAATTACTTTAAGAAAATATGTCTGAATTTCAACAAATTTTAAAGTAATTATTCTTTGTATTTAACCATTATATAATATAGAGAATGCCATTATAATTTACTAAAATGGCATGTAATCTAGTTATTATTAGTAATCACATTAATATATATGAGAATTATTTATAATTAGTATCACATTATAAGCAGTCTTTGATCTACAAAAAACACCATTGCATTAGAAGACATTAATTTACTACGCCAAACATGAATATTTTATCTCTAATCAGGGTATTTATTTAAAATACTTTTAAATTAGTTCTTCTCTAAAATATATAACCATTATAATATAGTAAAGATAATTTACACTACATAGGGTTATCCCATTAATTAAAATTCTGTCTACAGTGCAAAATAATTATAACTTGAAAATAGTCAAAGTAAGTTTCTGTGCCCTAAAAGCCAAATATAAATTATAATTGAATAGATGTAAAATGATTATGGGAGAAAATAAAATACTATGTTGATGTACTGTACTCTAAGTAAGAAATACTTTCTTAGAAAGTTGTGTGTAAATTGAACTACAGTAGACCTTTGAACAAAAGAGGTTTGAACTTCATGGATCCAGTTATATGCAGATTGTTTTCAATAAATATATTGCAAAATTTTTGCAGGTATTTGCAACAGTTTGGAACATTTTCTTTTCTTTAGTTTATTGTAATAACACAGAATATAATATACACATATATTACTACAAAATATGTGCTAATCAACTGTTTGTTACTGGTAAGGCTTCTGGTCAACAGAAAGTTATTAGTAGTTAAGTTTTTGGGGAGTCAAAGTTTATACAGGGATTTTCTACTGTGTGGGTGGTTGATATCGTAACCCCTGTCTCGTTCAAGGATCAGTAATATATTTGAAAGACTGTAAAAGGAAAAGTTGCAGTTGGTATCTCTGTAAAGTAACTTTTCTTAATGTTTGCAATCTTTGTAAAATGATAGTCTTAATTTCTTTATACAAAATCTTTAAGTCTGAATTTTCTTAAGACGTGTGAAGCAGTGTCCTCTCTAAATCATTGGGCACAAGGACTGATTGAAATCTTAAAGTTAAATCCTGGAAGAGCATTGTCTACTGTAGTCCTAAAGTAATAAAACTTAAAACTAAGACCATAAATAATGACTGTTTTGATGACTTTCAATTTTCCAATAACTGGTGACTGACTAACTTCGATATTCAGCCACAGGGGAAGAAATGTGTGTTACCAAACAGAACAGCAACTCAGCCCAGAGCAAGGAGAAGAGCAGGGCTCTCATTACACGCAGATTTTATACTGTCAATAGTAGCTGCTAACCACACTGATTAATTATTGAAATATGTTTAAAAAATTCTCATTCCTATATTCAGATGATTAACAATATTCATATACTTTATGCTTTAAATTTGAATACAATTACATATTATGTTAATTAAACTTATAAACTAGAGTTAGTGTCCACTGTTCAATATACATGGTGCTAATGAGAGCTACTACTCACAGGTTCTAGGTCTGTGTCTTCTTGTCAATCAAGTCATAAGTCCATTCTCCAACTACCTAATTGCCTTCTGTTTTCTGACCACACTGTCTTGATCTCTTGGTCCTAAGGTATTTCCAAGCTGCCACCTCAGTCTGTTCTATCCCTTCTGCTATCCACAGCTGTATGCTTCTCCCACTCAGGATGGCATGATCAAGTAGAAACAATGATGGCTGACTGAAGTTTAACAGCCATCTCTTGGGGAAGGGTCCTGATGCGTGGAGTGCCTTAGGATTGTAGAGTTCCTTGATTTAGGTGGTGAAATTTGGCTGATTTCCAGCTCCCAACATGGTATCAAGTAGCTCACTGAATTCCTGGAAATTTAACAATCCTTAAATTCCTGGAGATGTAACAATCCTCTCACCAGCCAGTGTGAGCTGGCTCTGCCATTCCACTGATAAAGGGCAAAATTAGACTTTTCCCCATTTCTTCCAGCAGAAATGACTTAGGAATTGAAGAACTCCAGAAACAGTCTTAGAACTAGAAGTGTCCTTGAAGGTCATCATTCCACTTCCCTTATTTTACAGTTGAAGAAATTGCCACCCGGAGAGGTTAATTGTTACTGTTCCTTGCACTGTATCTTGATGAGTACTGTCTTATGCTATTGTGGTTTAGTTGACCGATGTGTGCTCAGGTGCTTTTTCTTCACGGTACTGGATTAAAGATCAGTCGTTGATTTGCAGCCAGATACTACTTGTTGAGTTTTTGTTGTTTATCACTAGAAATAAAATTATGAAATCTTTAAGCTCTGTGTGATTCCAGAGGTTTTCTCTTGTAGAATAGTCTTTCCTATATCCTCTCAGGCCTACGGTCATCCCTCTCTTATTTACAGTATTATACCTTTTCATTACTGCTCAGCCCTAACTGTAAGAAGTTCTTTTGAAATAGAAGAGAGGTAGTAATAACCCCAAATGACAAATGAGAGAGGAGAGGAGAATCTAATAAGCGTATGACCAAAAGAAAGCCATAATAATGTAATTGGAATTAGGCCCCTGAATATAAATCTAAGCCTGTAATCTTTCTCCTGTACCACATAATACTCCCTTGTTCCTGTATGTGATTTGGTGGACAGAGTAAGGCAGCGATTGTGCTGTGTAGATTGATTGCATAAACTTTTCAAAACTTTTTCAGAATACAAGGCAGTTTCCTATCCACATATATTTATTTGGTTAATTACAGTATGCCCCAAACTTAGCTAGATGCCATACAACTTGCAAACAAATATAAAAGTGGCATTTCCTTTAAAAAACTTACAATCTAGTTGAAGAAATGACAAATATATACGAAAAGATAACTGATGGCAAAAGGCTATAAATAATAAATCCTTATGAATAATACAGATACGGAATGTTACTAGAGGTCAAAGAAAAAAGTGATTTTAACTTGGTGGATACAAAATGCCCAGAAGATTTAGAAGTAGACTCTCTGCAACCTGATCTCAACCTAATTTTCTGGAATCATTATTTTTTACTTTTCTACACAAATAGCTCAAAGCAAACTTACCATTATATTGAAGTGCTTGGCATTTTCCTTCCCTGGGTGTGTGTTTACTCTGTTTCTAACTATAGGAATGCATTCCCTACTCCAATTTTCAAAGCTCAGATCGAATAATATCTCCTTACATTTGCCATCCTCACTTAACCAGAAGAAGTCATCTCCAAACATCTGATATGTTATGGCACGTCTCCATAACCTTTTTAGAATAATTTTCTTTTAAACAAAACATCACATTTGCATAATGCAACTGGGTACTTTTTCTTCAAAGTAAAACCTAGGGAGGGTCTACACATGCATTTCAGTAAGGCTACCACTGCTTAAAAAAATTTTTTTTTAAATACCCTACTTTGGAAATACCATCAGAGCTCATTTTTTAAAACCAAAGAAATTATTTTTATTTTATTACCAAATGTCAGCTCATGGTTGTTTCTTTCTTAATCTCTCATTATTTATAGTCATATCATTGCTTTAGGACTACTGTAGACCATAGTCTTCCTGGATTTAACTTTATAATTTCAATGATATGCTTAATGCAGAGAAGTTATGGTTCATATAACATGAACTTTTTATTTATTTATTTATTTATTTATTGGTATCATTAATCTACAATTACATGTGCAACATTATGGTTACTAGACTCCCCACATCATCAAGTCCCCACCAACCCCATTACAGTCACTGTCCATCAGCATAGTGAGATGCTATAGAATCACTACTTGCCTTCTCTGAGTTGTACAGCCCTCCCCATGCCCCCCACTACATTATGTCTGCTAATTGTAATGTCCCTTTAACATGCACTTTTTCTAAAGCAAAAAGTCAGTAGTATATGGTGTACCATTGCCATGCAGAAGTGAATTATGTAGCTAATGAGCAAATTTACCTAAATGCTCAGCATCCATATCTCAGTGCAGGTTGAGAGCACCCCATGTTTCTCAATTCCTGTAAGGTGAGCCTCTTAAAATTATTCTGAAAATGGAGCCAATTTTTGGAGTTAGTTTAACCGTAGTATAGGTCTTTGGATTTAAAAAAAGAATGGAATTTGACATTGATAGTGAATCAAATCAGTGATGTGAATGAGTGTATCATGGACTTGGTTTGAAAACAGAGATTTGTGAAATTGTTACAGTGAATGTTCCAGTCAGCACAATAAATATACAATAAGATAAAATTTGAAAGAAAGTTGAGTCTGCGAGTTATTACTTTGACAGAAGTATTCTACAGGAAATGGTGAGATTTGTTATTTAAATTACTTTAGATTCATATTTACATATTCATTAAGGTTATGGAGGAGCCATTTCCTGAATTTTATGAAAGAAATTATATATCTAGTTCAGTAATTCTCAACTCTTTGAGGTTAAGAAAACCTTGAAGAATTAATGAAAGAGTACTCATCTAAGAAAAATATTTCTACATACAAACAAAATTTTGCACCCAATTTTAGGGATTTTATGGATCCCTGAGGAACACCCATGAACCCCAAGATAACATCAGTTATCACTAAATTTGAAGTTTTTATAGGACACAGAGTAAATACCTAAAAAATACCAAGGAGTTTGCTTTATTTATATAGTTTTATCATTCTTAGCTTTTAAAAATCTTGTTTTTAATAGTCTATGGCCAGAAATATTGTAAAAATTTTCAACTGCAGCATCCTTTTGTGCCTAATCAAGAGAGATCCACAGGCGATTTCCAGTAAATTTTATTTAGTTAATACACAAAGTATGATCCTATTAAATTTGATCATTGTCTATATAGTTACAAGTGGGTAACCTATTATTTCATTCACTTTCAAATGCTGAGGACCTTCTATATGAGTTCATGACTGTAAGATTAAGTGAGACAGAGGTCCGAAGACATGATTAACAGCATGCTATTTTATATTAAGTGGTCTTCACCATTTTTTTTATCACTTGACATTCAGTGACAACACATTAAAGTTATTAAGATTAATGGCCTAATGATTAATGCTACAATGCACATTTGCAATCAGCCTGTGAGAAAAATGGCAGTGAAGCACATGGAAAATATCTGGAACATAAATTTACTGTGGAGCATTTGCGTCGTTGAGTATCTTGCACTTAATGTACAAATGAGATCATGTATGTGAGAGTGGTTTACACTGTAATGTGAAACGTAAGATAAGGAATCTTTAATCATCATTGCTGTCTCATCAGTTTAGGAGTTTGTACTGAAATGCAGAAGTAGCAAAATGAAATTCAGAAAAACTTAAGTAAATTCATTAAATATGCAATGGTGCAGATTGCCTTAGAAGCTGATCTCGACAATGTTACTCTAATACACAAAAAGGAGTGTGATTTTGTTACAAGTCCATGACTATAGACTTTGAACTATCCGAGATTATACAGTGAAATCTAGGTCTTTGTCAGTAAATAGCTTTCCCATTGCAGTTGGTGGGTAAAGATGTCATCTGAGAACAAATATGTAACACTTGCTCCACTGGTGAAAGTTTTTAGAAAGTCTTTTTTCATGGATTATTCAGAGAAATTCTTCAGATAGAAAGCACCTAACTTTAAAAATCCACAGTAATTTGTTTCAATTGACTGATCAAAGTGTTAGCAATCATGCCCCATGATCATACAAAATAGCATTAAGTTTTAGCATCAGGGCGCGCCCAGGTCAAAAAGCCCTAATTTGGATGGAAATACATTGGTAGAAACCCCTTTTTGGAACATGGAGACCACGAAACAGATTTTCATTACCCTCAAAATAGCCTGGAAAAGAATAATTGGAATTCACTAGAGAAGATTTTATCACTAGTAAACCCACAGGACAAATGTCTTGGTGCTGTAAATATTTCCCTGGCTTGAGAATGGAGTAAGCTTCCTCTGGGAGTGGGCCCGGGGGGAACTAAGGCAACAATAAAAGTCTTCTATAACTGCTTGTTCTAAGTCCCATAATCAGTAATGAGATCCTGGCAGCATTCTGTTATCATTTTCAATCTGTATAGGATAGATGGTTTCACTTGACAGTAGGATGAATATGATTTAAAAAAAAAGAAATTAGAAGTGGGTAAAACTGTACTTATATTCTTATATAAATCCACTCCAAAGACCTGTGCCTGCATAAGCCTCTCAACCCTTTCTTTTATTTGAAACAGGAAATCATTTGAGGTTTATCCCTGTAGGTTTGAGGATAACTTTTGCCTTGAAGAACTCATCTAAACTCACAGCTCTTTTTGAAGACGTTTATTCAGTTGCTGCTGTCGGAATACAAAAGCAAAGCGAGAACTTTTGAGTTATAGACTTTCTATATAAAAACAATAAATGATTCACCTCCAAAAATATTACACACATAGTCTTGATTAATATTCTACACAATTCTTATTTCAAGAACTGAAAGGAGATCAAAGGGAAACAAATTTTCTAAAGTTGTAAATAGCAGTGTCCTCCGATATACCCAGGACGTCCCTGGCCACTGTACAGGAACTGATGGTAATTTCAGTTTCTCATCCCAAAGCAGCACCATGAGTAAGGGCTGAGGCCAGCTCGTCCTGTAGTTAAACCTTATGTCTGAGATTCACAGTTCAGTCTCTTCAGGGGCCCACTGAATCTTCATTCCCTTGAATATCCCATTATCAGCCCAATGTCATTATTTCCAAAAGTAAATGCAGCCACTCCCTGACCCAATCTCCTTAGCAATTACTCTAACTCCAACTTCTTTCCAAATTTGGCTTGAAATATTAATTTTATCTTTCATCTCCTTCATCAACCATCTCTGACTAATCACAAAATTCTGTCAGTTCTTCTTTTGAATTCTTTCTGACATTTGGCTGCCTTTCTGGTGTTTATTACAAGGCTGATGGTCATTACCTTGCTGATAATCCAAGCACCCAACACACTGTTCTTCCTGACTTTGGTCTCTCCCTTCTACAGTCCAGCAAATAATAGGGCTTCATCTGTGTGATCATTTCAGTGCTCAAATTACACCCTCTGGTAGCAACTAATTCTGCCCCATACAGACCATGAGCACAGCTAAGTTGTGAACAATGACTCTGTTTACTCCAAGCACATATACATGGGCAGTAAGGATAAGTGGAAATATTTTCTTCTTCCAGAACCAGTATATCAACCCATTTTAAAACCTTAGGAGTAATCCAAAACTCCTGTCTATCCCCTTACCTTAAATCAATTCCCAACCCTTTCTCTGTCTCTCAAATTTACCTTTTCTTTTTAAACCCTCTCAACTACTTGAAAAATCCTTCTTTTTTTCTTACTGAATAATTGAAATAGATTTCCATCTTTTCCCTTAACTTTCACTTCATTGCCATCCTCTTCCAGTCAATCTTCCACATTGATCTCAGACTTACTATTCTAAGATATAAATTGGATTATGTGGTTCTCATATTGAAGTTCCTTCAGTAGCTCACTTTCACCTAATCAGTTTCTCAAAGAATCAGGCCAAACATCTACATCTCAGTAATCGGGGTGCTTGTTTAAAACAGATTTCCAGATCTTACTTTAGACTACTGAACCCCAAATTTCTAAGAGTAAACTCCGAAAAGTAATTTTAACAAGAATCCCATTGGCCTTCAGGTTAATGTCTGACTCACATGCTACCATGATCTTGTTCCTGTCTACTTTTTAACTTTATATCCTCCAGCACCATCAACCTACATCTATAATGTAGTCCTTAAGAATTGCTCGTGCCCCTTAAACTCTTTGTTCTTTCTTACATCTGTATTTTCAAGTATAGTTGTTCTTCTCTTTGGTTACCCTCTGCCACCATGCCTGCATAATAAATACCAGTCATCCTTCAAGATCCATTGGAAGCCACAATTTATCTGAAAAGTTTTTACTGTCCTCAGCTCCCTGATTTGATTTGATAAGACACTACCTGCTTATCTAATAGTGCCTGTGACGCCACTTTGCCATTATTTGCTTACATGCTTGTTTCTTTTAGGTGACCATGAACTTCTTAAGAACTGCTAATATATGTTAAGTTTATATTTTTAGTTCCTACCATAGTGCTCACCAAACACTTGTTAAAGGGATGAATTAAGTAAATAAATGAGGGAGCCAGGGAGGAAGTAAAGATGAAAGTGAGTACATGAGCAACCTAACAGTATTTGAAATAGTGTCTTACCAAAATATTGACTGCAGATTTAATTTTATGGTATTTAATAGAGCAATAAATACCCATTTAATTCAGGACTGTCAGACTCATAATTCTTTCTTTATTCTCTCCCCAGTTTCTTTCTTCCCATCTGCCAGTCTGGCATAATTACAAATCCTACCTCAGGATAGTGAAAATTAATTGGCTTGTAAATAATGATAAATTAGTCAGTGTTCATAAAATGCTCTCAAGATGAAAAGCACTCTAACCATCACCTCTAAGCATTTTTATTTATTGGAAAGTAAATTGATGTATTATCAATATCTAGACCATGCCTGAGATTTATGTCCTAAGTACAATTAAGCTTTTCCCCTATCTAGTTCTGAAATCCAGTCTGCCTCTCATTCTGGTATGTGGTAGCTTACATCACTGTCACTGTGGGAAGACATGATGAAATTAGATGCTGTATATAGAGTTTAAAACAATGGTTTGCATTTTAAAAGGTAAGAGTAGTCAGCATTTTCAGAATCTCATTCTGACTATGACACTCCGGTTTAAATTTACCCCCACTGTTGGAAAGCCTAGGGCTAGCTGGGATGCAGTGAGTTATTTAGGGCTAGTTTCTTCAGTGTTAACACTAACATTGCTTTAAAGCTACCACTTTGGGCTCCAAGATGAGACAGGCAGAGAGGAGGAAATGTCTGATGCTGTGGCAGAGCCAAGAGGACTTTTTTTTTTTTTCACAAAGCCCATGTGAGCTATTCCTGGAAAACCCAGGAAAACAAAAACAGAATTCTTTTGGAGACAAATGTTCTTATAAAAATGAATCCTGCCTAGGCTAGAAGAAAACATTATGACAGTTGAATCATGACTGTCTTTTACTAGAACCATTCTAGTTTTATTATTTTGAACCTTCCTTTTAATTCTAACATTCTATAATTTTGTAGATATAATATTTTATTTTATTTGCACCTCCCACTCAAAAAAATCATATGAACTTAGAATCACCAAGTCACAAAAAAGAGACACCAGAGCAGTGCTAGACTAAGCATTCAAACGATGAATAAATCATCACATTTGAATTTTCCTTAAGTAAAAACACTGAACAATCAAATGAAAATGTGAGTTACCAGTAGGGTTTTTTCCCCCTGCTCTGAAATGATCACTCGTGTTTGTGATATCAATGAAAAGTTTTAGAACAAGTTATACAGTTTCATGTTTCAAATCTTTCCTACATGAAATCTGTGAAGGTCAAGAAAAGCTACTGAAATCATTTGCTGACCCAGCGGACCATGATGTTTTCATGTTGTTAACTGTTTCTTTTGCTCTACAGAAACTGTTTAGTTTGATGTGGTCCTACTTGTTGATTTTTGCTTTAGTTGCTTGCACTTTTGATGTTATCCAGAAGATTGTTGCCAAGACCAAAGTTCAAGGAACTTTTCCCCTGTGTTTTCCTTTCGGAGATTTATGGTCCCAGGTATTACATTAAGTATTTAATCCACTCTGAGGTAGTTTTTGTGGGTGGTGGAAGACTGGGATCCGGTTTCATTCTTTTGCATGTGACTATCCAGTTTTCCGACGCCACTTATTGAAGAGACTACTCTTTTCCCATTAAATATTCTTGGCTGCCTTGTCGGATGTGAGCGGACTGTACATGCTTGGGCTTATTTCTGAGCTCTTGATTCTGTTCCTTTGGTCTTGGTCTCTGGTTTCATTCCAATGACATACTGTTTTGGTTTCTATAGCTTTGTAATAAAGTTTGAATTCAGGAAGTATGATGCCTCCAGCTTTACTCTTCTTTCTCAAGATTGCTTTGGCTACTTGGAGTGTTCTGTTTTTCCATACAAATTTTAGGATTTTTTTTTTCTATTTTGGTGAAAAATGTCATTATAATTTTGATAAAAATTGCATTGAATGTATAGATAGTTTTGGGTATTATGGACATTTTAACAATATTAATTCTTCTGATCCATGGACATGGGATACTTTCCATCTATTTGTGCCTTCTCCAGTTTCTTTCATCAATGTCTTGTAGTTTTGAGTGTACAGATCTTTCACCTCCTTGGTTAAATTTATTCCTAAGTATTTGACTACTTTTAATGCTATTGTAAATGGTATTGTTTTTAAATTTCTTTTTCTGATAGTTCATATATAGTATAGTATAGTACAGAAATACAACTCAGCTTTACATGTTGATTTTGTATTCTGCAACATTACTGAATTTATTCTAACTTTTTTTTTTGCAGTGTTTAGGATTTTCTATATATAGTGTCATAATGTCTGCAAAACACAATTTTATTTCTTCCTCTCCTATTTGGATGCCTTTTGTTTTCCTTTTTCTTGCTAAATTTCTCTGGCTGGGAATTCCATTATTATGTTGAATAGAAGTGGTAGGACTTAGAAGCCTTCTTTTGCTCATGATCTTGAAGTGAAAAATTTTACCCTTTCACCATTGAATATGGTATTATCTGTTTGTTTGCCATATATGGTCTTTATTATACTGAGGTTTATTCCTTCTATACCCAATTTGTTGAAAGATTTTGTCTTTTTTGTATAATAGAGATGATTCTGTACAATGTTCCATGTGTACTTGAGAAGAATATATAGTCTGCTGCTGTTGGGTGGAATGTTTCGTATATGTCTGTTAGGTCCATTTAGTCTAAGGTGTATTTCAAGTCTAGTGTTTGGTTATGATCTCACCATTGTGAAATTGGGGTAATAAAATCCTCTGCTATTATTGTTTTGCTGTCTGTTTCTCCCTTCAGATTTATTAGTTACTTGCTTAATATAGTTAGGTGTTCTAAAGTCAAATGCACATATATATTTATAATTGTTATATCTTCTTAGTGAATTGACTCCTTTATCATTATATAATAACCTTTTTTTAATCTCTTCTTATGTTTAGTTGACTTCAGGTCTGTTTTGTCTGATATAAACACAGCTACCTCTACTCTCTTTTGGTTCCCACTTGCAAGGAATATTTTTTTTCCCAACCCTTCATTTTGAATTTGTGTGTGTCCTTAAAGCTGAAATGAGTGTCTTATAGGCAACATATAGTTGGGTCTTGTTTTTTAATCTACTCGATGCCTTCTGATTGGAGAACTTAATCTATTAACATTTAAAATAATTATCAGTACATAAGGACTTACTGATGCCATCTTGCTGTTTTCTGGCTGTTTTGTAGTTTCTTTGGTCCTTCGTTCTTCCCTTGCTGTCTTTCTTTGTGAACTGATGATTTTCCATAGTGGCATACTTGCCGCTTGCAGGTTTTAATGGGGCTGTTCACCTGTCACTTTATTTAGTTTACCTGTCCCTTATTTTAGGTTTTGCTCAAATATTACCTTTCATAAACAGACTCTCTGACCACCCCATGCAAAGAAACTCCAAGTTCAGCCAGTTCTTCCACCATAACTCTATCCCTTTACCATGAGATTTCCTTCTTCACAGCCCCCATCTCCTCACCATAGTACTTCCAATGTCAATTAGTGTTCATAAGACATAATAAATATAATAAATATTTATTAAATGAATGAAATCACTCATTAACTAAATTTATCAACTACTCTGTGTGTGGTGCAGTGTTATTTGCTGGGTGTACAGTGAGGAGTACGATAGCCATGATCCATGAACTTGTGTAGCCTGTAGTCCCATAAGTGAAACAAATTTCAATCATGAAATCACACAAATAATAAATAAAGCCTAGACTGTATTTCTGATATTGTGGTTAGCATCTAGGTGATGATCCAGTGCACCTGTGATTCATTCAGATACTTGGCAGTAAACAGAATCCAACTCCAGTGGTTCAAGAGATTTTAAAGAAAGGAATACTTGGCTTCACAGTGCCAAGGGCATGGACAAAGAACTTGAGGTGCTCAGAGACCAAGAGCAAAAAGCCACTGCTACTTTAGGGTGAAGGGGAGGAAATAATATTAATCGAACCCAATGAGTACTGAAACCATGGAAAGGTGCTACACAACATGTGCAGTAATCAAGAGGAGATTGTAGCCACTGCCAGAAGCACAGACAAATGAGGGCCAAGATAAGGAAGGTGAACTCCAACATTCCTCTTTTCCTCTCTTCTGAACTTCTGCGCATGCATCCCACAAACCCAACTATCTGAAATCCAGGTAGCAAAAGAGGATGGTTGAAGAAGTCCCCAGGTCTCAGCCTTTTGGGGCACAGAGCAAGACAGAGAAAAGGTGGAGATTGGATTTTGAGTGTGTTGTTGAGAGATGGAGAGTAGGAAGGCTTTGGGAGCAGGGAATAACAAGGGCAACTTGGAAGGACTGAACAGGACAGTAATAGAGACTGACTTGCTCCCTCCCCACTCTATCACAGGGGAGTACAGTGTTAGCACCAAATACCTAATAAAGGGAAGACTTCAGTCACAGGCTTTACAGTTTTAATGTTTAATTTTATATTTTTATTCTCATAATTTAAGCCTTTGTACATAATCCTGAAATGTTCTGCTAATAACCTTTTTCTGACCAGAAGAAAATTTTATTTTAAATAACAGAAACATCTCTTCCCCAGAGTATCTCAAGGTGAGATAATTTACTAATTATGATTCTGAAGAAAGAGTGAAAAACTAGTCCCCAAATAATCATTATGTGGAATGGTCTATTCCAAACCCAGCTAATAAAAAGGTAATTTTTCAAACCCTGAATTATCATTTAAATAAGGATGACTATGTTGCATGTATTTTGCCAAATATCTGTGTCCTCTTGGCAGTTTATTGTAACAGGAGGCTTCATTCTTCCCCTTTCCCCTATGGCAGTTATGAAGCTATTGTCTCTCTGCTCTAAACCTCTCCACCTAGCCTCTGCTCTGTGGTGCTAGAGCTGAGACTCTTCAGAATATGCTTTTCCTCTTTCAGCCGGTAGGTCCTGCCATGGAGAGATGACAGGAAGGCAGGAGAGGAACCCATGCTTCCTGTTCCTATCCTCGTCGCCCCAGTGATGGCAGGCTGTCCCAGTAGCAGCTGGTTCCAGTTTCCAGCCTTTTTCTCACCCCCAGAACTGACCTCTGAGGCACCAGCAGGAGGTGATCAGCAGGCCCTCCCCAGAGATCACTGACAGCACAGAGTGCCTCCTCCAAGCTCCAGAGCCTAACCATCCCTTTTTGTTTCCAACTCTGTGGATGCTAGTTGTCTGTGTTTAATATCTCTGGGCTCTGAGTGTCCCCTTTTCATTTTTTTCAGCTCACTCATGCCTGTTTGACCAATTCTCTGTATTAAATTCTTTGTTAAAATAACTAGAATGGTTTACATTTTCCTGATAGAACCTAGGCAGATACACTCCTTCTGACTGTGCCATTATACCCCATCTGCCTTCCCCCACCTACCCCAACACATTTTTTTTAAGAATGGAGTAGTCATCCCCATAGCCATAAATGTGTTGATTCAAAGGGCTTGAGATAGAATCTTAATGAATCCAGAAATTGATCAATTTTATGCATGCACCTTACATTTTACAGGTGTGGGGGAACACTACCATAAAATATAAGGCTGGGTATATCCATGATAAGTGACATTTGGAAAAAGAAGGAATTAGGTGAGTATTTAATAGTTAAAAATTACTTCATGCAGTAATTGGGACTTGACCACCCTCAAATGATGGGAGGAAGATAATCAAAGGATTAAATAACCAGAAAGCATTATAAATAGAAGAGCAATTTGAGACAAAGGGTGAATGCAATTTTTGTGGGGTTAATTTTCATTCGTTCATTCACTCCAATAGTCGTCTGTTCATTTAATCCACACATATGTTGCATATACCTTCTCTCTGACAAGCCTTCCGAGGTCAATGGGAGACCCTGATATGTAAGTGGACCAAAGCAGACACACCTCTGTCCCTGTGAGGCTCGTCTTTAATAGGAGAGATGGAGTTAGTCAAATAATCAGACTACAAATGTATAATTGTCATTGTGTATGTCCTATAAGAGAGGTTCATGGGTCTATGGAAAGATGTAATAGAGGTAGCTAAGCAAAGTGGATGAGGAATAGTCTTCCAGGTCAAACAACTGGCATGTGCAAAGATGTCCATGGAGAAGGAACAAAGTGGGTCCAAGTGCCTGGAAGTTCTATGTGCCTGATGGACGAGGGATTCAGGAAGCATGAGCTCCATGGAACGCCATCTACTGCCGTCTCACCAGGCTTGTCATGAGAAGCATTGGAAATCACTAGATACAAGAGACCTGTAAGAAACAGGAAGGAAACCACCAGAGCTACCTTCTGTTTATGTAAATCAGCAGCCCTTGGTCAGAATTTCAGCCCAGGAAATAACATTCCAGGCCACAAACTGAGAGAATGGAAGAGCTGAGTCCCTGCCCCAGGGTGCTGTAGAGGAATCTCGCTCACTAATGACTCCACAGGGGAGAAAGAAACAGGAGCAGTGTCTGCTGTAGAAACGAAGGACTAGCTCTCTGGTGCAGAGCATTTTAATTTCACATGCACAAAACAGAGCATGCTAGAATCCTCTGCTAACATACCCCGTTGGTCTCCAAAAGACATGAATTTATTAAGAGTGCAGATGACTTGGTTATAGAAAACAAGTTTCAGCATTTGTCATAATTAATGTAAATATTGCATGCAATAGAAAAATAATCTAACACCTTCTTTATTTAAAACAGGCTTAATTAATGTCAAGTGCTGTAACAAGTGGTAATCTCCCCTTGCTTGCCTCTCCCCTCACCCTGTGTACAAATGCTCCCCGCTGCCTTGTTTACCTGCTGACTATACCATCTAAATGCACAGGAGGGAGTTCATGCTTTATTTCTAAAGCTTTTTCTTTTCTTTCCTTCAGAGATAGCTTCTTTCTTTCAGTAAGGGAAACTGTTCCCAAAGCCTCTTGAAATTCTTTTCTGTGTCTTGTGCTCCTTGCAACAACATACAGGGACCCACTCCAGGTTTTTAGGCCTAACCATTGGGAGCAGGAATGTAGGTCATCTTTATTGGCCACTGCCTAACAACTGGACTCCTTTCTCCTCTCATTTTGCCTTCAGATTGGCTCCACGGGGATCCTAAACAAGACAAGAAACCAGTTGGGGTGTCAAAAGCAAATGTCAAGAAAACAGAGAGAATTGTATTAGGCTTACAAAATAGCCAGGAGGGATTCTTCTGGTGAGCTACTGTCCTTAAGAGTGAAATGGCATGGCTGCTTAGCAAAAGCAGTTTAATATTGGCAAAGGAGATGAAGTCACTGAGTAAATATGACTCTCTGCATATTAAGCATTTACATCACATTGAATCATTTCTAAAGCAAGGCACATTAATTTTCTTAGTTATCTCCAACACGTTTAGACTTAGACCATTGAAGAAGTCTAAGGGTTGGATTTTTTTCTTACAAGTATAACTGACGTGCAGTATTGTATAGTTTCAGGCATATATGCATACATCATAGTGATCTGATATTTTTATAGCATACAAAATGATCCCTGTCATAAGTCTGCTTACCATCTTTTACCATACAAGGTTACTAAAATATCATTAACTATATTCCCTATGTTGTATATTACATCCCATGACTTAACTTATTTTATTACTGTGTGTTTGTATCTCTTAATCCCCTTCAACTATTGCACCCATCCCCCCATCATGCTCCACTCTGGTAATCAGCAGTTTGTTTCCTGTTTCTATGAGTTTGTTTCTACTCTGTTTTGTTTGTTCATTTGTTTTGTTTTTTAGAGTCCATGTATAATTGAAAGCAAATCATGTATCTTTCTTTCTCTGACATTTCACTTAGCCTAATGCCCTCTAGGATCATCCATGTTGTCACAAATGGCAATATTTTACTCTTTTCCATGGCTGCATAATAGTCCATTGTGCAGCTGTACCACATCTCCTTTATCCATTCATCTCTCCATGGACACCAAGGTCGCTTCCATTATTTTGAACTCTGTATCAGGTAGATTACTTATCTCTGTTTCACAAGAGTTCCCCTCCTGGGATTTTTTTATCTTAGTCTTTAATTTGGAAAATATTCTTCTGTCCCCTCATTTTGCTTGACTTTTCATGTATTTGTTTCTGTGAATTAGGCAGAACAGCTAGCTCTCCCAGTCTTGAAGAAGTAGCCTTGTTTAGGAGCACCCCCCGTGGAGACTGCACGTGCCTATTCGCTTTGGCTGGCCATTGGAGCTGGAGTGGGCACAGCTGGGGGTCCTAGGGTGTGCCACACTGGGGCCACCATCGCACGATGTCTGCGCTTGGGTTGAAGCAGACGTGGTGAGGGTATCCCGTGGTGCACTGTGCCAGGGTCACTCTGGTGGGACAGCTAGAGGTGGAGATGGAGCAGGTGCAGGCGAGGTAGGGGTTGGGGTACAGTAAGCAGAGCTTAAGTAATTTTCTTCCAGAGCACAATTTCCATAAAACGAAGAGACTTAGACAAACACTAAAATCTCTTTAGGTCAGATGCCTTAAATTTCTTAACCTCATGAGATTATTTCTGAACAATCTAAACCTGAATGATTGGATGTTTTCCTTGTCAAGCAGAGCTAGTACTTCAACGGTTACCTGCTATTTCAAAGATCTAATTTGCCTTCATAGTTAAACATGTAGAAAACATTGGCACCAAAAAGTATTTTTCTTATAAAAGTTGTGTGTTGGTATAAAAATACTTGGAGGTGCTTAAGAAGCATTTAATAATTCTAAATCAAAATATATTCATAATTTATAGGGTTGGGGTTTTTTAACATAAAAAATGAAGCTAATCCTGATTTTTCCTAAATATAATTTGAGGGTTCTTAGACTTTAAAATGTGTATTTGTGATTATGAAATGTGCTTGCTATTTTTATAGAGGATTCAAGTGTCTGATTTAAAACCAAAATATTGCAAAAGAGTGAATCAAAATTGAAGATGTTTTTAATTGCTTCTGTGAAAAGCTCCCTGGGGTCTTTAAAAAAAATGTATTCATACTATATTTTCTGTAATGTAAAAGGTTTTCATAAATGAAGCAAGAATCCAGACATACCCCCTGTCAGAAATACTAAACACCACTGCGGGGAAGAAAATTGCTCTCATAATGAATACCCCAATTCTCCCACCATGGATCAGCCTTAAGAAATTGGCAAAATTTGTTCTCCCTCATCTTATTCCACCTTCTGACCTTGGATATCTTCCTGCTGATTAATCTCCTTTCTCCCCTGCGTCTCCTAAACTTCTTCCTGGCATTCAAAGTCCCCTTCTGGAGTAAGGGGAGACTTTTCTTCAGACATTTACTTCTCCATGACTGAGACCTCTCTCCCCCACTTTTACCCCCTCTGGGCTCTATGGAGCCAAGTTTTAATACTTATAGATAATGTGTCTCCTGTGTCAGCTTCCTGGTGTGTTAGATCTCCCATTTTCCAGTTAGAATTCAGTGTCTCTGAAAAATCAGTGGGAAGTGACTCTAATGGTAATCATTCCAGGCCTTTGGGTCAACGGCTGGGACAGACAGTTGCCTGGAGCATAGACATGGTTGCCAGCTGCCTTGCCAGCTCCATGTAATGCTTTCCTTCCTTTCACTCAACTCCCCTTGCCCCACGACCAATAACCTGCAAGGAATTTTCTCCATGGATTTATGACAACTACTTCCCTGATGAAGAAAAGAATCAGGAAGTGAACAGCACCGGCATGTTCCTTACAATGTGCTAGGCATCTTGGGAATACAAAGAGCAGTGAAAGTGTACAGTGGTTGAAAGACAAGAATCCTAATCCCCAATGATAATTAGAGAAAAGATAGACCAGCAGGCTCTTCTGGGGGAACTTGTAATAAAGGCTGGAGGAGTTAGGGAAGAGAAGCTTTCTATAGAGTCTCTAGAGCTTGAGATAATATAGGACATGGGACTTGCTCAAAGCCTGAAAAGGTAAAATTATTTGGATGGTTAGTTAGCAAGAAGCTCTACCAGGGTGCTCAGAGATTAGATTGTGATTTTTGAAGCCAGATGGTAAGCAAAAATGTCACAGTAAAAATAGGATGAGCCAATCACCCTAGAATCACTGGGAAGGGCACAGTGAGTAGCTCCAATAGCCTTGGGGAAATGGTCTAAGTAAGTTGTGAGTCTTAAGAATTTTAGAAGCCAAGCAGTACCTGGAGAATAGATCACAGAGGAAGAGCAACTGGTGGTTCTAGTCTAGAATTTCAGACACTGGTACCTTACTCATGCCAGCTCTCCTGGGACTAGTCCTACCATTTCCCAGTTCCAAACTCACTTCCACAGACTAAAGGGCTTACTACAGCAGAAATGTGTTTCTTCCACAATTCTGGAGACTAGAAATCTAAAATCAATGGGTCAGCAGGTTTGGTTCCTTCCGAGGGCTCTGAGGGAGAACCTGTCCATGGCAATCCTTGGCATTCCTTGACACTGTACGTGTGTCACGCCAGTCTCTGCCCCGTCATCTCATGGTCGTTTTCTCTCTCTGTATCTCTGTGTCTTCACATGGTATCCGCCTCTCTGCACTTCTCTCTTCTCTTCTCTTAAGGACACCAGGCTTGTTGAAGCAAGGATTTTCCCTCTGCCAGGATGACCTCATTTTCACCCATCTGTAATGACCCTATTTCCAAATTAGGCTACATCCTGGAGCACTGAGGGTTAGAGCTTCCACATAC
This sequence comes from Smutsia gigantea, assembly GCA_032199065.1. NCBI lineage: Eukaryota > Metazoa > Chordata > Mammalia > Pholidota > Manidae > Smutsia > Smutsia gigantea. The sequence goes on from JAVSCE010004775.1 coordinate 100,781, forward strand.
CATTTTGGAAGACCTAGTTCAGCACAACAGGATGTCGTTTGGAACATGTCAATAACTCAGGCCTTCTAGGCACGTTGGCCCTTCGACCAAGTGGGATAGTGGAAAATCAACTTTCCGAAAGGAACTATACAAAACAGCAGTGGGAGCAGAGAAATATTATTGTAGCTAGAGGTAGACATGAATTTTGCAGGTAGCTCTGTGGTATAGGTTTGTTCTTCACATTCCAATAGGTTCCATCTTTGCCTAGAAAGGCCCATTTGTTCCAGGGATGCTTATATTCAGTTAGTGATTCTGTGGTCATGTCCCTCATATCTTCATCTGTTTAATCAGAATCAGCCCAACCTCTCCTATGTCCTGCATTTGAAATGGCAAAGGATTGAAGTCTTTGACATAAGAGTTCTGGGCACTTTGGCTTGGAATTGGCCTCTCAGTGATTAGCTACGCTAGTGTGGTAGATTGCTTGTATCAGTGGCTGAATTTGTCATGTCTTTCTGTCTCTGTGCCCTCTAGTGTGCACTCTGACTCTGAGCTTAGCCAAATCACTTGCTTTGGTCAATGCAACAGTAGTAAATGTGATTCAAGTAAAGGTTTGAAAAAAGCCTTACACATTCCTGCTGTTTCTCTTTCCATTCTGTGCCTCTGCCTTTGCTTTGATAACATGCCAACAGGCCCAGGCTACTGGAGGATGAGACATGGTTAGCAAAGCCAAATCAGTTATCTCAGGTGAGACCCTAGGCAAGTGAGAGAGCCTCGCCAATACCAGCAAAGTCACCTAGCCAACCTGTAGATAACCAAAGGTACATTAGAATGTGCCACTGAGCCCAACTCAGCAGAACAAACTTACCTATAAATTTGAAAGAAAGAAAAACCGGTCGTTGATTTATTCTACTAAGTTTCGGAGGGTGTGTGTTATACAGTCATAGTGTGGCAGCAGATAACTGATACATGCGACCATCAGTGCTGCTTTAACACCCATGACTTCTGTAGCTACATAATATGGTCAGCATCCATGCTTCAAACAAAATTCATGACACTTTGGTGCAAATGTTCATAATAGGAAGGCAGTATCTGGGGAGAGGATAGTCTCAATTTCGCATTCCTTGCAGAGATCAAGTCTTCTTCCTGTAACTGCAGTCTCTTGCTAAGTCCCTAGAACAAATCAGATTCTCAATAAATACATTTAGATTAATGAATGAATGAGTTTTCCTTGGAGCATCTCATGAGGAAAGGGGAGATGTAAAAGGACAATCATAAAGTCTTATACATCTCTTATTTCCCAATTTTCCAATTACAGTGATGACCATGTAGTAAGAACTCAATAAAAAGTACTTGCTGGTTTGTTAATTGATTGATGAGACCCAGCCACTATCAATTACCCTTGAGGAATGAACCAAGAAACAGAATTAAACTGCATGACGGAAGATTTTATTTGGCCCATAAGAAGACTTCTGTGACTTTCAAGGTTCCTAACCACTAGTAAAGGATATTGTATTGCTTCTCAAGAGAACTGATGCCTCTTACGTGACTTTCAGAGAATACACTTTTATATGGGATAGGTAAATAATCCACAGTCATGGAATAGGCTAATTATTGTTCACCATCCTTCCTCTTTTTTTCTTTGATTCTTTGTTCACATGCTGACTTTAAGTTCTTAAGACAAAAAGGCATCCCAAATTTACATGTTATTTTATTTAATAAGTTATTTTTATAAAAACATCCCAGACACTTCTGGGAAGATGGCGGTGTGAGCAGGGCGGCAGAAATCTCCTCCCAACACTATATTTATCTACGAAAACACAGAAAATACATCTATTCCTAAAAGAGAGACGAGAATACACAGGAAAGCGCACAGCGTGCAGCTACACCCGAGAGGACTCGGCACCCCAAGAGGCGGGTAAGATACGGAGCCGCGACCCGGCGGGACCCGAGCCCTCCCCCACCCCAGCGCACCGGCAGGAGGAGAGGATTCAGAGCCGGGAGGGAGTGGAAGTACACCCCGTGAAGTAGCCAGCCCCGGTGATCTGCGCGGGGAGCGCTGACCCACATTGCGCAGTGCAGCGGAGATTGGAGAGACAGAGGGGCAGGATCTGAGCGGGAACGCGCCAGGGTGCTTGCAGCCGGCTCCGGGAAGGAAAAAAAAAGCGCGCGCTTTCCTCAGCGGTCTTAAAGAGACAGGAGCCCAGCGGAGGAGCCGGATCGCCCCAGCACACGCAGCCCAGCAGGCTGGGAGTCCTGGGGAGTTTCAGACGCCTTAGCTGGCGACTGAGGAAGCGTAGCCATACTTAACCCTTCTCACTGAGATCAGCAGCCTCCTATTCGTTCCCACCCCTGCCAGAGCGATAAAGGGCCCTGCGGAGCAGCACAGTCACAGCTGTGGAATAGTGGGGCAATAGCGCCACCTAGAGCATTCCCACAGAATCTACGTCTGGTGGGCATTTTTTTTGTTTTTTTTTCTTTTGTTTTTTTGTTTTTGTTTTTGTTTTTTCTTTTCTTTCTTTTTTTCTTTCTTTCTTTTTTCTTTTTTTTCTTGTTTTCTCTTTTTTTTCTCTTTTTTTTTCTTCTCTTTTTAAAGTCTTAAAGAGCCCAGCTGACATACGTGGCAACTATCAGTGACCAAATTATACAGCCATGAAAAGACAGAGGAATATGGTTCAGACCCAAATCAACCAGACAACCCCAGAGAGGGAGTCTGAAGGGATGGAAATGCACAGCCTCCCTGAAAAAGAATTTAGAATAAAAGTCATAACCATGCTGATGGACCTACAGAGAAATGTGCAAGAGCTGAGGGAGGAAGTGAGGGAACTGAGGAAAGACAATACAGAAATCAGACAAGCGATCGACGGGCTTAACAGCAGAATGGATGAGATGCACGAGACTGTTAATGGAATAGAAAACAGAGAACAGGAGTACAGAGCAGCTGAGGCAGAGAGAGATAAAAGGATTTCTAGGAATGAAAGAATGTTAAGAGAACTGTGTGACCAATCCAAACGGAACAATATTGCATTATAGGAGTACCTGAGGGAAGAAGAGAGAGAAAAAGGGATAGAAAGTGTCTTTGAAGAAATAATTGCTAGCTTTCCCTCGCTGGGAAGGAATAGTCTCGCAGTCCACGAAGCTCCTTAGATCTCCCAACACAAGGGACCCAAGGAAGACAACACCAAGACACATAATAATTAAGATGGCAAAGATCAAAGATAAAGACAGGGTATTAAAGGCAGCTAGAGAGAAAAAAAAGATCACCTACAAAGGAAAACCCATCAGACTATCATCAGACTTCTCAACAGAAACCTTACAGGCCAGAAGAGAATGGCATGATATATTTAACGTAATGAAACAGAAGGGCCTCGAACCAAGAATATTGTATCCAGCACGATTATCATTTAAATATGATGGAGGGATTAAACAATTTTCAGATAAACGAAAGTTAAGAGAATTTGCGTCTCATAAACCACCACTACAGGATATCTTAAATGGACTGCTCTAGATGGAAGCACACCTAAGACTAAAAAGATGTCACCAGAGGAAAAAAAAATCATAGCAAAGAAAGCAGACCATCCAAATACCAACTAAAGGCAAAGAGAAAAACACCTATTATAGAAAGAATGGAGGAGGAATAAGAAGGGACAGAAAGAAGAAACATCAGACTGTACAATAACTTAACAAGAAAGTTAAGTTGGAATTGTTAGATAGTAAAGAAGCAACCCTTGAACCCTTGGTAACCCACCCAGATCTAAAGCCAGCAATGGCAATAAGTACATACCTATCAATAATCACCCTAAATGTAAATGGACTGAATGCACCAATCAAAGACACAGAGTAACAGAATGGATAAAAAAGCAAGACCCATCTATATGCTGCCAAGAAACTCACCTCAAATCCAAAGATATACACAGACTAAAAATGAAGGGATGGAAAAGATATTTCATGCAAACAACAAAGAGAAAAAAGCAGGTATTTGCAGTACTTGTATCAGACAAAATAGACTTCAAAACAAGAAAGTAGCAAAAGATAAAGAAGGACATTACATAATGATAAAGGGTCAGTCCAACAAGAAGATATAACCATTATAATATATATGCAACCAACACAGGAACGCCAGCATATGTGAGACAAATACTAACAGAATTAAAGGAGGAAATAGACAACAATGCATTCATCTTAGGAGACTTCAACACACCACTCACTCCAGAGGACAGATCAACCAGACAGAAAATAAGTAAAGACACAGAGGCACTGAACAACACACTAGAACAGATGGACTTAACAGACATCTACAGAACTCTACACCCAAAAGCAACAGGATACACATTTCTGAAGTGCACATGGAACATTTCCCAGAATAGACCACATACTAGGCCACAAAAAGAACCTCAGTAATTTCAAAAATATTGAAATCCTACCAACCAACTTCTCAGATCACCAAGTTATAAAACTAGAAATAAATTTTAGAAAGAAATCAAAAAGGCTCATAAATACATGGAGACTTAACAACACTCTCCTAATTAATCAATGGGTTAACGACCAAATCAAAACAGAAATCAAAGAATATACGGAGACTAATGACAACAACAACACAAAGCCACAACTTCTGTGGGACGCAGCAAAGGGCAGTTCTAAGAGGAAAGTATATTGCAATCCAGGCCTATTTAAAGAAGGAAGAACATTCCCAAATGAATAGTCTAAAGACACAATTACTGAAATTGGAAAAAGAAGAACAAATGAGACCCAAAGTCACCAGAAGGAGGGACATAATAAAGACCAGAGAAGAAATAAATAAAATTGAGAAGAATAAAACAATAGAAAAAATCAATAAAACCAAGAGCTGGATCTTTGAAAAAAAAAACAAAATAGATAAACCCCTAGCCAGACTCATTAAGAGGAAAAGAGAATCTACACACATAAACACAATCAGAAATGAGAAAGGAAAAATCACGACAGACCCCACAGAAATACAAAGAATCATAAGAGAATATTATGAGAATATATATGCTAACAAGCTGGAAAACATAGAAGAAATGGACAACTTCTTAGAAAAATACAACCTTCCAAGACTGATCAAGCAAGAAACAGAAAAACTAAACAGACCAATCACCAGCAATGAAATTGAATCAGTAATCAAAAAACTACCCAAGAACAAAACCCCCGGACCAGATGGATTCACCTCTGAATTCTACCAGACATATAGAGAAGAAATAACACCCATTCTCCTTAAAGTGTTCCAAAAAATAGAAGAGGAGGGAATACTTCCAAACTCATTCTATGAAGCCAGCTTCTCTCTAATACCAAAACTGGGCAAAGACCTCACCAAAAAAGAAAATTACAGACCAATATCCCGCATGAACGTAGATGCAGAAATACTCAACAAAATATTAGCAAACCGAATTCAAAAATACATCAAGAGGATCATACACCATGATCAAGTGGGAT